>CAUYON010080771.1:0-22247 GCA_963573935.1 Arctocebus calabarensis | reverse complement strand
TCTGAGAGTAGAAATAAGTCTAACCAATTAGTAGTATAATTCCACTCAGAGAAATATTCTTCTAATGTTTTTAAGATTTTCTTCTCCTTCTTTTCCTTCTCCTGGAAACAACCTAAATGCCCACCAACCCAGGAATGGATTAACAAGCTGTGGTATATGTACACCATGGAATACTATTCAGCCATTAAAAAATGGAGACTTTACAGCCTTTGTATTAACCTGGATGGAGGCAGAACACATTCTCATTAGTAAAGTATCCCAAGAATGGGGGAGCATGAATTCAATGTACTCTATTCTAATATGAATTGAGTAGACAATCTAATACACACTTACATAAGAGAAAAACTCAAATCAATTCATGTGGGGAGGAGAAATGAGGGAGAGTGGAGAGGAGAGAGGGGGTGGGTGTGCTCCCACTTGACGGAGGTGTGAATGGGACAAAACTACCAGAGAGACTCCACCTAACACATGCAAACATTGGAACCTAATTCTTTGTACCCTGAAATTAAACTAAAACAATGTTACAAAAGAAAGGAAAAGATTTTCTTCCTTCCCTACTTTCTACTCTTTTCCTTAAGATAGAAGCTACAAGGTTTGGTGGTGCCATCTAAGACTTGTAGTCCCCTTTCCCATTTTCCATCTTTTTATCCTTTTGAACCGTCTTTTCTGAGAACTTATAAGCTTCATTCTCCAGCATGCTGCTCTTAAGTTTTGTCTGTTCTGCTATTAGGTCATCTACTGAAATTGTTATTTCAATGATTATGATTTTTACTTTCAAGTCCTCTCACTATTATTAGTCGTGCAGCCTGTTTTTGCCTCAGTGATGTGTGATCTCCCATTCCCTCTGAAGATATAATTCATACTGATACATCTTTTTTTTTTTAGACAGAGTCTCACTGTGTCGCCCTCTGTGGAGTGCTGTGGCATCACAGATCACAGCAACCTCCAACTCTTGGGCTTAAGCGATTCTCTCGCCTCAGCCTCCCAAGTAGCTGGGTCTACAGGTGCCTGCCCCAACGCCCGGCTATTTTTGTTGAAGTTGTCATTGTTGTTTAGCTGGCCCGAGCTGAGTTCAAACCCACCACCCTCAGTGTATATGGCTGGTGCCATAACCACTGTGCTACAGGTGCCGAGCTGTATAATAACACATCTTTTAATGCTTCCATCTCATTCATGTTTTAGCTCTGTTTTCTTTTATTTCGGTTCTTTTGTTTATAAGCTTTGGTATCTTTCATTGGTTATTTATTTGCCTAAAGTGTTCCATAATTTTGCTTGTGGGCTCACATTTGCCTTTGAGATTCTCTCTTGCCTATTCGTAAATGCTATACCTTTTTAACAAGCTTGGCCCAGTCCTGTAGGGCAGAGACAGGATGTAATGTTAAGATGTGTGTCAATCAATAACTGCTATTTTGGGGCCTAATCATTCCACAACCTCCTGGCTGTGAGCTCCTTCTGGGGCTGAAGTGCCCACATCAGCTCCTATATTGGTTTAATAAGAAGTAGTTCCATCGGCTCGTCGCCTGTGGATCAGTGGGCTAAGGCGCCAGCCACGTACACATGAGCTGGCGGGTTCGAATCCAGCCCGGGCCCACCAAACAACAATGATGGCCGCAACCAAAAAATAGCCAGGCGTTGTGGCGGGTGCCTGTAGTTCCAGCTACTTGGGAGGCGAAGGCAAGAGACTCGCTTGAGCCCAGGAATTGGAGGTTGCTGTGAGCTGTGATGCCACAGCACTCTATCCAGGGTGACAGCTTGAGGCTCTGTCACAAAAAAAGAAGTAGTTCCATCACCATTTTATGGGGTTCCAACTTCTCATTCTGTTGTTCCCAGGTACCCCCTAGAACTGGGAATACCGGAGCCACATCTCCAATGGACAGCAGAACTTTTCTCTCTATATTCAGCTGCTTACCTTTTATTTCATTATGAATATCTTAAGTTTTAAATTTTCTGGATCACAATACATCACAACATCCTGATTCACCTGTAGAATCATTTCATAGTATTGATTCCCTTTATAACCTAAGTTTCAGAAAGCCTCAAATTTTTATTGCACACGTTAAAATATTTGCACTTTGAATTTGCTTCAGACTGTCTCTTTAAAAAAACAAGGAAACATTTTCCAATTCCAAGTAAGATGTTTCTCTGAATTATACTGCACATTTCAATGAGTTCACAGGGTTTACAATTCATACTCCAAGCAGCACCTGCTTTTAATCTTAATTGCTTTCTTTCCCATGAAAACTGATGCTGAAAGTGTTGGTGAATTGATTTGTACTACATAATACGGCTGCAAACTTGGCTTTGAAATACGCAATACAGAAAACAGAACACAATATTGGAATTTTCCCCAAGGAAATAATTATAATTGTTTCAGGTATTCAAGTGAAGTACATGCTAATGAAAGTGATGGCTATAGTTCTGTCACTTACCATTTGGTGTCACACGTGTGTTTGGTGGTGAGATCTGTGTCCAGACATCCAAAGAGATCAAAGGAGTGACATAGTTTATCTGATAACAATAGAGATGTTCTAGAATCCAATAACTTAGTTTAGCATCAACTGTCTGCAATGGGCTAAATGTTTGTGTCTCCCCCTTAAATTCATATGTTGACATTCTAACCCCCAATGTGATAGTTTTAGAACTTGGGGCCTTTGGGAGGTAGTTAGTCAGTAGAGTGAACCCCTCATTCCCTATAATTAAATTACCTTCTGGAAGGGACCCAGAGAGCCCTCTTGTATTCTTTTCTACTGTATAAGAGAAAGATGTGGCCTGCTTCCCAAAATAGTACCCTCATCCCTAGACCTTGCCCCTGCTAGCACCTTGATCCTGACTTCTAGCCTCCATAACTGAAAAAAAAAAATTTATATTTGTCTGTGAGCCACTTAGTCTGTAGTATTTATTCCAGCAGCCCAACCTAAGACACTGCCAACTTTCCCTTGGCATTGAGCCTCAAGGTCACTATCACTTCAGCGCATTTCTCTGCTGACAGAGTCCTGGCTTCTGACTTCACCTGTGCCAGGCACGGACTGTGCCTGTGGGTCACTCAACTTACCTGGACCTCAGCTTGCTTCTCTTATTAAAGGGTGCAGAGTCAGACAGGACAAACATACAGCCCGCGGCCACTGTAGAATTGGCAGCAACTTTAAGGCTCTGTGAAGAGAAACTTAATTTAGAGAAGGCTGGTGACAATGCCACTTTTGTATATTAAACTGCCTTTTAAAATAACTTCTATTATTTTTCTTTTAAACAAGTCACGTGTATTTTGTTTCAGGGAACAAAAAACCGTGAAAGAGACTCAGAGCAAGAACATCATTCTAAGTTTCCTGCATTGCTTTGGTTATAACCCTTAATCCTTAATGAATTGCATTTTAAATGTCCTAGGGGGACACAAATCTTTTTTTTTTTTTTTTTTTTGAGACAGAGCCTCAAGCTGTCGCCCTGGGTAGAGTGTCGTGGCATTACAGCTCACAGCAATCTCCAATTCCTGGGCTCAAGTGAGTCTCCTGCCTCCGCCTCCCAAGTAGCTGGGACTACAGGCACCCGCCACAACGTCCAGCTATTTTTGTTTGGGTTGCAGCCGTCATTGTTGGTTGGCAGGCCCAGGCTGGATTCGAACCCGCCAGCTCAGGTTTACATGGCTGGCGCCTTAGCCCGCTGAGCCACAGGCACTGAGCCAGGGACACAAATCTTAAAAGAAGCATACAATGGTGTGTTGCCTGTGGCTCAAGGAGTAGGGCACTGGCCCCAAATACCAGGGATGGCAGGTTCAAGCCCAGCCCCAGCCAAAACTGCAAAAAAAAAAAAGAAGAAGAAGAAGAAGAAGCATACAATGAATTCTTTTGTAATGTGAACATTTAATTTGTTGGCGCAATTTTCCTCATAATCAGTTTACTCTAGAACAGGATTCAGGGGTATTTCTTATACACCTCCAGTTTTTCGGTTGGTATTTCTAGGATCCTTCTGCAGTGAGGCCGTTTCTGGCCCCAAGGCTGCTGTCAGCGGCAGCCTTGGGGCTGTTTCTTTCCCTGTGTGAACTGCAGATGTTTCTGTTTCAGTTTCACACTGTGGGCCAGGAGGCTGGTCCTGCCTTTTGTCTTGCGATTGGCTCCACCTTCTCCCCATTCACCAATCCAGGCAGCAGAAACTCCCCTGATTAGCATAGATAATAGCATGCCTGTCCAATAACAAACTGAGCCTTTATTAGCATTGTATTCTAAATGTATTCTCCAAAAGAACGATTTTTAAAACTTGGTTTACCTTATGGGTGTGAATTTATTGCCTTTTCTCTAGTCTATTGGTTGGAGGCGTCAAGGGTAAGGATAGGGAACAGAGAGCTGCCCCAGGGGGGCTGAAGGAAAGATGCAAAACTCATTGAGACCATGTACTTTTTTTTCTGGAACATTTTTTAATTTTCTTTTCTTTTTTTTTTTTTTTTGAGACAAAGCCTCAAGCTGTCACCCTGGATAGAGTGCCATGGCATCACAACTCACAGCAACCTCCAATTTCTGGGCTCAAGCGAGTCTCTTGCCTCCACCTCCCAACTAGCTAGGACTACAGGCGCCTGCCACAACGCCCGGCTATTTTTTGGTTGCAGCCATCATTGTTGTTTGGTGGGCCCGGGCTGGATTCGAACCCATCAGCTCAGGTGTACGTGGCTGGCGCCTTAACCCGTTGAGCCATAAGCACCAAGCCATTATTTTCTATTTTTAATTAAAATCATGACTGCATACATTTATGGAGTATAATGTGATGATTTGACGTACAATGTGGAATTGTTTTTTTTCTTTTTTGAGACAGAGTCTCACTATGTCACCCTTGGTAGAGTGCTGTAACGTCACAGCTCACAGCAACCTCCAACTCTTAGGCTTAAGCAAGTCTCTTGCCTCCGCCTCCCAAGTAGCTGGGACTACAGGCGCCCACCACAACACCCGGCTATTTTTTGTTGCAGTTGTCATTGTTGCTTAGCTGGCCCGGGCCAGGTTCGAACCTACAGGCCTGGGTATATGTGGCTGGCGCTATAACCATTGCGCTACAGGTGCCGAGCCTCTAATGTGGAATTGTCAATACTCAGCATGTATTTCATTAAATGCTTAAGTGGAATCATCAGATCAAACAGGCCAGAAGAAAGGCTGAGGTCATTTCACACCCTGGGTCTTATCATACCTGTTGTTCAGACATCCCCTAATGTGAAGTAGAACAAGACCCGTTATCAGCAGGCCCTAAAGGGGCTCTCATCAGAAAAGGAAGCCAGGCTGATTAATTCCGTCACAGTCTTTTGGATCCCCAGTAAATGAAATGTGCGTCCTCCTTAACAGTAGCTGTGGAAATCACCCCTCATATTTAAGGTCTCAGAGCCTTTCCTTCTGAGGTTTCTACAAAGTGACAGGGATTTCCCAGTAGTCTAGTATTCTATGTCTCTGGGTTTATTGGACATGTCAGTAAATGCAAGATATGAGTTAAAAAAATATGCATATATTTTTGCAAAAGAACATTTATTTGATTCTCCAAAAATGTCTCCTCTGGGATAAAAGGATAGCTATTCATTGCATTGTCTTTTTATTATTCATGAGTATAACATGTCAAAATATTGATTAGAGCAAAAAAAATAACCAGTGCTCAAATAGAAATCACCCTCACAGATCATGAAACATATTTACAGTATGTATGTAGGCACACATATCACAAAATATATATATATATATATATATATTATATACATATATAAAACATCATGAATTTAGGTCTGGATAAAGAGATATTTTGGACACCATTTTATTTGCTAGGCATATACTTATAAAACATATTCTGAGAAAAAGAAGTTATCTGTGTTTATAATTTCCAACATATTTTAGACAATGTCAGCTGTGTGGTATTAATTATTCATTTACTATTGGAAAGCAGCATAAAAATGCTGGACTCTCTGTAGCCCCATTTGAATTTACCTGGAGTAAGTGCGAAAGGGCTTAACCAGTTACTTGCTAAGGGCTTTCTATGCGTTACTCAAGGACAAGAAGATACTGCTTCTAGGTCTCAGGGAGATAGCACTCGGTAGGAGAGAATATTTTGTAGAGAAAGGTGTGATGAGGTGCTGTGGGTGCTAGAGAGACATGTACATCAAATGCAGCTGGGCCACAAAGGTGAGCGGACAGCAACCCACGGGAAGGGGAAAGAGGAAGCTTGCTTCTCACTCAGTGGCCCTGGTGAATCTTCTACTGCGTCTCACAAGGTGACATTCTCAGCCACTATGTACGATGTCACATACCTGGAAACTGTCCGATGCCGACTTCTGGAGCTGAGTAAGTGAAGTCAGTGGGTTCCAGCCACTAGCCTCACTTTCTTCAAAAAATTGTGTCTCTCCCTAAAAACTGCCCAGCTGGGACTGACTCCCGCTTGCTATTCTGTTCCGAAAGACAGAGCTGCTTCCATTTCTTACGGACATAGGCTCTGCCTTCTTGTGGCTTCTATATTTGAATTAAAGCATTTACCTGTTTCAGGTTAGAAATCAGAAGTGATTTTCATTCCCTGAGTGGGTACAAAAACAACAGCCATGAATTCTAACTGCCGGTCTGGTTTTCTCAGCCATTTGTCTTTGTTTCAGCATCTGTGGTTCCATGTGTTAAAGTGTTGGTTCTCCACTGGGGGTGATTTTATCTCTCAGAGGACACATGGAAACCTCCGGAGACCTTCTTACTTGTCATAACGGAGATGGGGGTGGTCCTACAGATGTGGAATAGGCCAGGGGTTGTATATAAACATCCTGCAACACACAATACAGCCCTTCTCAACAAAAAGTTATCTGATCTAAACTATCAATAATGTGGAAATAGACAAACCCTGTGTTATAGGGAAATGCGATCTCTTTGCAAAGCACGAGGCTGGGGGAAATGATGGGATGTTGGTTAGAGTGGTCGGGGTTAATATTTCTCAAGAGGTTGGTCTCTTGGTTGTGAAAAGTTTAAGGCACATCTACTTTTAGGCACCTTTAGCCATATCTGTGGCAAGAGGCATCAATGGTGTGCTGATCTATTTTCAGTGTAATTCACTGGATTGTTGCTTTGGCTGGCAATTCTTTCCACCTTGCGACCTACCCACAACCTATATGTGCAAACTCCCTCCCCTCTCCTCCAAACCCAGTGTTTCGGTTACTCTTCATTGTCTATAATTTTTCCTTTCTGGGTTGCATATTCTTTCTTAACTGCGTATCCTTCCTTAAATGTTCTTTCATATCACCAAGAAAGCATACCCACAAGATATGCAACCCTAGAATCTGCAACCTAATTCAGGCAGCTGAATGCTTTTTTAAATGAAAGAATTTTGATGGCAGGAGTTGATAACAACTCTGCGCATTTCTTTTTTTTCCTGGCATTCGGCAGGAAGATGTGTATTTCAAAAGGCTGCCTCTTCTTTCCAGTATACCATTACAGGAAAAGTACAGCAATGTACCCTTTGAAGTCTTTTCGTTAAAGAAGGGTGGGGGTAGGGGGCAGAGCAATGGGGAGAAAGAAGGAAAAAAGGAACTTTCCTCAAAGGAAATATTCTAGACGGATGACTTGATTTAGGGCTCTTACATGCACTCAGCCTTTTAAGAGTCTGAATAACTCAGCAAATCCAAAACAAAGAGAGTTCTAAAAAAGCAGCCGATGGCTGGGCTGTGGGTAATGAAATTTGCTTCGAACAATATCACCACTGTATGTGAGTGTTTCGAATGATGACCAGAATGTACCCATGAAAATCTTTGTTCTGTTGGTCCTGTCCTAATCTTAGAACCAGAGTCGACCTTGTGCTCTTGCCAACATAGCATTTTGCTTCCCATGGAAATAGCTACTTTTTCCTTAGGAGCGAGCGGAAAGTTGGTACTTCAAACAGATAGAGATGGTCTAAGAGGCAGCAAAGATGGGGCGCAGGCTGGGCGCGATCAGGTCCGATTCTTCCTTCCCTTCCCATAGCTAGGGGCTCTTCCTGATTAAGCCCAGCCAAGGTCTGAGAACCCTCCCCAGTGGCATTTCTTTCTGTTCCACAACAGCTGAAGAGGTCTCACTGTAGACAGGCGGATCTGGTCAGGGGGGTGAGTGCCTTCTTTTCACCCATATCACGTGGCCCAACCCATTGCTGTTCGTGAAATGCAACCACGAAAGCGCTCTATTTTTGCTGGACCAGAAGTGCCTATAATCCTGAGTGATCAAGGGAACCACCTGCAGCAGACTGATTACAGAAACAGCTTTAATTGCTCTCTAGAGCCGTAGACTTTGCAACATGACTTTGAAGCTACTCACATCATGAGATAGAACCAGTTTGTAACTCATATTCAATCTGGTCTAGTGAGTTGCTTTGGCCAATTGAATGAAGTGGAAATGGCAGTGAGCCTTGGGCTCTTCCACTGTGTCTCTGGCTCCTCTGTGCTCCCCATGACAGTGTGAGAACATGGCCCACCAGCCTGCTGGGGGATGGGAGGACAACGGAGAGCAGAGTCAGCCCAGGGGACTGAGCCAAGCCTCTGGTTTGAAAGGGAGCTCAACAAAGATCACCAAACCACCGAGACTGGCCGCAGACACGTACATGAACCCCACTGAGCCCAGCTCAGATCAATAGACCCAGAACAGTGCACAAAAACAAGTGTCTATTATGTCACACATCTGAAGTCTGGGGGTGTTTCATGAAGCTATAGCAAGTAACTGATTGGATACCAAATCAGCTCCATTTCCACCTTTTCTATGAGTCCTTCTGAGCCACTTTGACCCCTAGTGACTTCTCATTTTTCTGTATGCAGTGAAGCACTCACAAACTAAGCCAATGGTTTCTAACTTTTGTTCCAGTGATAAAAATTTACATATCACTTAGCGATATGCCTATCTGTGGTTATTGCCTTCCTCACCTAAATTCATCAACCATCTCAAGTGAATATTTTCATAATCAGATTTTCTGCGTGAGAAGCATAGTACACATATATGAGACGTATTTATTCAGCCAAGGGACAAAGATTGGTTCACCTAGAGATTCAAAGCCTCCTTATTAAACTTTCATTCTCTTTGAGAGTCTTGGGACCCCCAAAGATGGGAACTGTGGGTCCAAGCTTTATTTTCTGTTTGACTGAAGCACTAATTAGGGGTGTGACTTAAATGTCCTCCCAGGTGTCCATCCCATGACATTGTTCATGTTTTTTTTTGCATTTTTTGGCCTGGACAGGGTTTGAACCCACCACCTCTGGCATACACCCTGCTCCATGCCCCATCTTTTAGCTTGTAAACAGTACTGTAAATGCAGTGTTAGTGTGGGTAGGCCGATGCCAGCTACAGAGGCCTTGCATTTTCTGAAAGGCTATGCTTTCCAGTCATTAGGAAAGCAGACTCTGGCATCAATATATGGGTTCAATGCATGGCTCTGCAACTTACCATCTCTGTGACCTGGAACATGTCTTTTAAATTCTCTGCCTCAGTCTTCTCATCTATAAAATGGGTGTATTAAAATATGTCCATCGCTAGTACCTACCTTCTATGGTTGTCAGTATGGAATGAATTAATATTGAAATTAATATGGTTTTTGTCAGTAGAGAATTAATTAACATGTGAAATACTCAGATCATCACTGGCACATATTAACTTGTACTGATTTGTTAATAACTTTGATTACTATTCATATAACATAAATATTAACTTATTATTCATAATGAAATCCTTAAAAAGAGTACCTGGCAAGCAGTTAGTGCTCATTAAACGTTAGATGTTATTATTAATATGGTTATTATTGTGGTTGTTCTTAAATCTCAAAGGTCTTCGAGAGGGTGGACTTTTTAAGAGCCATGTTTGTTAACAGCCCTGAGAAGATATGAACCATGATCTAACTGAGCTCAGCTTCTCTCTTTGGCTGATTTGAGGGTAACTTCAGCTCATTTTGGTCCTTGGTGCTGGATTTCACGATGGCAGATAGGCCATTCTGAGGAATCGGCCTGCTCCTTTCCTGTCCAGGGAAAACTGGGCAGATCCTGGGGAAATATTCCCTTGTCAATCGTCATCTTCTGATCTGCGGAGTTGTCCATACCTAGCTTCTGAGCTGTGGACCGCTTCCTAGTCAGGAGGAAAAGACGGAAAACCTGGCAAGAGCCCACTCTTACTTCCGGGGTTTTTACTTCCGCAACATTCTGCCTGCAGAATGCTCCGTAGGCCACACCCTCTGGGGCCCTTCCTCTTTCTCAGAGTGGTTCCTTGTTCCTGGACGCCCGGGTGTCAGTGTGCAACACGCCTCGCTTTTCCTAGGCGCACAGGAGAAGAGGGCTCACTCTCGAGTGCTCCCTGGGTTTATCCGCCACTGTAGTTTTTACCGTAGGGCCGCCCGTCTCCATGGGCAGCTCCACAGGTATTGAATCTGGGAAAAGACTTGTTTAATTTTTAAATGACTGATGCAAACTGGGAAGGCACAAAACAGTTCAAACTCAAATAATGCTGGCGATGGTGTGTGTTAAGCAGCCCTATCCACGCACCTCCATGTGAGTGAATCTCTCAGGCGTTTTTATGAGAACCATTTCCACGGGGAATACGGTGACAGAGGGGAAGCCAAGTGCTCAGTTAGGGCCTGCGGTCAGGGATGCCAGCTCTAGGGGACCTGCCTTCGTCAGCAGAGTTCCTAAAACCAGCCCTGCTCAGAAGATTGCAGGCAGGAGAAAGGGAACGGATGCTCTTTGTCAATGGTGCGGAGTGACTAAATAGCATTTTCAAACCAATAAGGTATAGTCAAAGCACGGCCCAGTGTTCAGCAATCAAACTTTGGTCACTCTGTTCACAGTGCTGTACCTGTACATACTAAGGAAGGGCATAAAACGTGCTATCATTTTTGTTTTGTCTTGAGACAGAGTCTCACTATGCTGCTCTCAATAGAGTGCTGTGCTATCACAGCTCACAGCAACCTCCAACTCTTGAGCTTAAGCAATTCCCTTGCCTCAGCCTCCCAAATAGCTGGGAGTACAGGACCCCACCACAACACCCAGCTATTTTTTGTTGCAGTTGTCATTGTTGCTTAGCTGGCCTGGGCCAGGTTCGAACCTGCCACCCTCGGTGCATGTGGCTGGTGCTGTAACCACTGTGCTACGGAGGCCGAGCCAAAAGTGCCATCATTTTCATTCAACTTCTAATTTCATTCAGGCTCCATTGAAATTTAAATTCAAATTTTATTCCGTTTGTACAATTGGAAGAGACTTTGATAGGTCATACTGTCCATTCTACTGTCTTAGAAAATAATAATACTTGTCACTACTTCCCACGGCTTAAAGATTATCCCAGATGCTTAACACATATTAGCATCTCTAATTTCACAGCTGCCCCTTAGGACGGGTACTATGAATTTCCCTGTTTTATGGATGAGAGAATGGACGCACAAAGCGTAAATACTGGATTTTGCCACGTAAAACGAACTCCTGTGTATAATGCACATCCATGTTTTAGGCCTGAACTTTCAGGAAAATACCCCCCCCAAAAGTACCTGGCTCTTGGCTAGAAAGAATACATCTGGATAGGGCTAACACTTCCCTGATAAATGTGCAGGTCTCACTAACCCCCCCAGCCACCTGCTCTGTGAAGGCTGCCCCTTCCCCCTCTTCCAAGGAGAGCCCTCCCTCCTTGTCATGTTGGGGGATACAACTGAGAGATGGACACCCACATGACCATCTGAGGCTGGTCAGCCAGGAGGGTCCCTGGGGCGTGTGCAGGGCTCCTGATCCCCGTGTGTGGCTGGGTCTTGGGCCTTGGCCCTTGCCCTGCACAGGATGGCCCACCTCTCCAACCCCACTGCGTCTCCCTCTCTTACTTAGCAGCACTTGGTGGAGGCTGCTCTGGTCCCCTCCCGCCAGATCCTGGACGGCAGATGCAGTGCTCCGAGAGACCCACTGGGCTCTCCTGCTCCTGAGCTGCACTGCTCACACAATGAGCATCCCTATTTTTCCCTCAAAAATTTGGGCAAAAAAAGCGTACATTATACATGGCAAAATACAGAAACTTGTGCAAGGTTTTATAGCTAGTAAGTGGCAAAGTCAGGATTTTAATCTAAGCAGATTGATTCCAATTCATGTTTTAACCTCTTCAAAAAAGTCTTTGTGTATATTAAATAAGGAAGACAATTTCAGAAAAAGCAGGTTTCTAACATATTGATGAAATATAATAATTTAATTTTGATTGCTCCAAAATGGCCATAAAGTCCAGGATAGAAGAGGTTAGAGAGGAAAAGATCATTCAAGGATTGATGACTTGTGATTTTTTTTTTTTATTATTAAATCATAGCTTGATGACTTGTGATTTGATGGTGGGCACTCGGAATTTCATTTTATTATTCTGTCTACTTTTGAGGGTACTTAGCATTTTCCCTTATAAAAAGTTTTTTTTCATAAAGGCATGTACCCTATTAAAAGGCCTGAACAAAGAGATTCCATTGTCTCCTAAGATAATGTATTCTATTGTCTCAGAATTTTTGCTTTGGGTGAAAGCTTCCTATTATTTATTCTCACATCTTTTCATAGCCATTTATTTCCCTCTACTCTCCAACATGTGAGGATGTAACAAAATGTTGGCAATTCTGCAATCCGGAAGAGAACCCTCTCTAGAACCTGACCATGCAGGCACCCAGATCTCGGACTTCAGTCTCCAGAACTAGGAGAAATAATTTGTAATATTTATAGACCACCCACTCTGCGCTGGTTTGTTATAATAGAAACATGCCAATACACACAAGAGGAAAACCCAGACTTCCACCCACACTGGGCTACCACGTGTTGTTCCCGTATACCCCAGGGGACAGTGCCAGAGAAAGACAAATAGAGAACAGGACCCCGTCAAGGTATCAGCAGAGACCACGCGAGGCCTCTTGCCTTTCTCCTCTACCAACAACAGCAAAGTACAAATCTTCCTACCTTCTGAGATGCTATCGGTGGAAGCCCAGTGCAGACTCAGAAATTTCAAAATTTACTAGCAATAAGGAGGTTGCCCCTACCTCAGTGCTCCCAACAGTAACAGGACACCCTCCTCAACTTTGGGTGTCAAAGAAGGGGGAGCAGAGAACCTGGATTTCTACCTCTACCTGCCAGGAAAAGATTCCTGTTTCCTTAAGGGGCAGTATCAGAAAAAAAAAAGAAAAATACAGACTTTCATAATATAACAACAACAACAAAAAAATCCAGGTTTCAACTGAAAACACTCATTATATCAATAAACAGGACTACAATAAAAATAATTTTAAAATAGAATCACCAGATGTCAACAGGGAGATGACAGAGGTGATGGAATTATTTGACAAATATTTGAAAACAGCCATCATAAACATGCTTCCAAGGAAAATTATGAACACACTTGAAACAAATAAAAAATAAAAGGCCTCAGAAAATAGGAAGTTGCAGCAAAGAAATAGAAGATATAAAGAAAGATCCAATAGAAATTTTAGAATTGAAAAATGCAATAACCAACATGAAAATTTTAATGATGGGCTTAATAGCAAAATAGAGAGGATGAGAAAGTAAAGCCGGGAACAGAAAGATAGGACAATAGAAATTAAGCAATCTATGTATATGAAACCAGCACATTGTACCCCTTGATTGCACTACTGTACACAGCTATGATTTAATTAAAAAAACTATAAAAAAAAAAGAAATTAAGCAATCTAGATAAGAGAAAGAAAAAAATACTAAATTAAATTAACAGAGTTTCAGGGACCTGTGATCTCTAACAACTGAGCTAACATTCATGTCATTGGCGTTCATAAAAGAGAGAACAAAGAAGTTGGCATTGAAATATACTTAAAGAACCAAAGGCAGTAAACTTTCTAAAAGTGACAAGTGACATAAACCTATAGATTTAAGAATCTGAGTAAAACCCAATAAACCCAAAATGATTCATTCAAACACACGTCATAATTAAATATCTGAAAATTAAAAAGAAAAAAATCTTGAAATTAGCAAAAGAGAAATATACATCACCAACAGGAGAAAAACAATTAGACTGGTATTCCATATCAAACTCCTTAGAGTTAGAAGAACTGGCACTCTTTTTTTCCCCCCAACAATTGATGGAGCTACACAGAAAACAATTACATACAAAAGAACTTGACGCTACCATGAACCAACAGAATTCAATTGACATTTATAGAACATTCCGTCCAATTCCAGCAGAACACACATTTCTTCTAGTACCCATGGATCATGTACTAAAACAGACCATATGCTGGGCCATAAAATTTAATAAATTTAAAATAATTGAAATCACATGAATTATAGTCTCTGACCAAATGAAATTACACTAGAAATGAATAACAAATATAACAAGAATATCTCCAAACACTGGAAAACTGAACACACTTCGAAACAACCTGTAGTTCAAAGAGGAAGTCTCATGGTAAATAGCAAAATATATTGAACGGAGCAAAAATCAAAATACAACATATCAAAAGTTGTGGAATACAGCCAATGCTAATACATACTTTAGAAAAAAGGAAAAGACTCAGATCAATAATCTCATTTCAAGAATATGGAAAGAAAGGAGCAAGACAAACCCAAAGCAATTTAAGAAATAAGATAACTAGCTCGGTGCCTGTAGCTCAGTGGCTAGGGCGCCAGTCACATACACGGAGGCTGACGGGTTTGAACCTGGCTGGGCCTATCAAACAACAATGACAATTACAACCAGAAAATAGCTGGGCATTGTGGCAGGCACCTGCAGTCCCAGCTACTTGGGAGGCTGAGGCAAGAGAATCGCTTAAGCCCAAGAGTTTGAGGTTGCTGTGAGCTACTACACCATAGCACTCTACCCAGGGCAACACAGTGAGACTCTGTTTCAAAAAATAAATAAATAAAAATAAAATAAAATAACAAAGAGCATAATAAATCAATGAAGCTAAAAACAGAAAAACAATAAGAAAAATAGATGAAACAAAGATCTGGTTCTTTGAGAAGATTAGTAAAATTGGCAAAACTTCCAGTGAGTTTGGCAAAGAAAAAATTAAAGAAAATGCGTATTACTCAAATCAGGAATAAAGCAGGGAATATCATTACAGACCCTGAATATATCACAAGGATAGTGACAGCATGTAACAAAGAACTCTAGACACATAAATTTAACAACTTAGAGAAAATTGACCAATGCTTGAAAAAAAACACAAAGTATCACAACTCATCCATCGTAAAATATAATCTGAACAGTCCCATAACCAGTAAGTAAGTTGAATTCATAATGAAAAAATGACTCTCCCCTGGAGAAATATCAAGGCCCAGATGGTTCTACTTGGAAAATCATACTAAATGATAAACAATTAATATTAATTCTATATAGTCATCTCCAGAAAATAGAATATATTTCCCAGTTCATTGTGTGAAGTTACTATTACCCTGATACCACAATGAGGCAAAAAGTACAGTCTAAGAGAACTATACAATATCCCCCCTAAATACAGATCCAAAAGTGACTAATAAAATATTAGGAAATAGAATTCAGTAGCACACAAAAAGAATTATGCACCTATTACCAATTATATATTGGGATTTATTCCAAGGATGCAAGGCTGGTTCAATATTTGGAAATCCATTAACGTAATCTACCTCATTAACGGGCTTAAGGAGAAAAATCATATGATTAATAACATCAATCAATGCAGAAAAGGCATTTGACAAAACTCAACATTCGCATGGTAAAAACTCTCATGAAAAAAAGCAACAGAAGGAAACTTGATAAAGATTATCTGTAGAAAGCCTACCGCTTACGTGATACTGAATGGTAATGAATTCTATTACTCATGTAGAAAATTAGAGGCAGTACAAGCCCAGAGTGCCCGAAGCTGAAAGAAGGACTTAAAGGGCACATATTTATCGTCCTCACATTTTAGGCAAAAAACTGGACTCAAAGCCTTTTATTACCGTAAAAGTGACAGACGCACGTTTTCACATTCTGAGCTCCTGTTTCCCCTCCTCTGCATTTCCCCCTCCGCATTTGGCTTCTAATGGCAGAAGAAGAAAGAAGGTAGCATTATATTTTCACTTTTTGCTTTGAGGAGAGATATTAGACCCTAAGACCCTGGAGAGTAAAAATGCTGCTTTTATTTTTTTGTTTTGTTCTCAATACACGTGGATGCCATCTAGCTAGGTGCCACAGATAGTCATTTAATACGCTCCGTTTGGAACGGATAATTTGAGCATTTGTCCCTTTTATTCTGAACGTGAATGCTGGCGACTTTTTTTTGTATTGTGAGGCAAGGCGCTTGCACGACATTTGCATTTCTCAGCAGGGAGCGGTTTCAGGGAGAGATTTCTGTGCAGGACTGGCAGGCAGGTCTGCGGGACGAGCCCTGGCCTGTGCAGCCTTCTCAGACTCGGCTCCTGCAGGGGCTGTTTGATCTCCTCTCCAGCCAAGTTCTTCAAGCTGAGCGGTGGCCTGTCCTGCAGCAGAAAGGCATTCTTCTCCCAACTGGCTATTTTTATTTATTTTTTTATTAAGTCAAATACATTTCGATCATGAATGCATTCATGCATATGTAGGGTACAATGTGCTGATTATTGTACCAAAACATCTATGTTCTATGACTCGACAGACTTGACTTGTACCCTTGTCATAGGCTCCATAGGTGTGGTCCTGCCTTTTTTTAAACAGATGGATTCAGGGCCCAACTAATTTGCCATCCCAGGGACAAGCAAAAACTAAAAAATAAAATAATGTATACACTCCACATGTGTACATATTTTACGAATGTGCCAAGGAAATAGTTTGAATCAGATTTTTATTTGGAAACTCAAAGCCGACGGAGAACGCAGGTATTTTGACATCTACCGGTGCAATTGGTCATTATCTACTTACGTTTGAGTCTTTTTAAATTCCCTCAGAGGTGTCAGAACTTGCAACTTCTCTGAGAATCTGAAATTTATCATACATGTGTATGGAACCCCTAAGTTTGAAAGGTCATCATTCTTGAGGAAACAGGTGTGTGAATAGTTCTCACGGCAAAATTCCATGCTGCTTCAGGTATCAGGAATTAAAGGATAGGCATCTTCAAACTATTCATAGTAACTGGTGTTAGACTCTGAAATGTTAGCTGTGTCCATGACTATCAGAGGGCTCAGCAGCCTAATTCCCTCTCACTGGGAGCATAAATTGACAGAGATATGGGGTAACACAAATTTGAAATGGAAATCATGCTTGTGATTGCCATCTGGCAATCCTGGCTACACAGAATGCCACAGAACAAACGCCCTACCCTGGGAGGAGTATTCAAATCAGGAGCAGCTGGTGGGGTAGATGTTACCCCATTATAAGCCCACAGTTCTCTCCTGACTCCCACACAGTAACACCCAATTATGTATGCCTCCTTCTGCTGGGAAGTTCAGTCTTTTGCCCCGTTAGCAAGCCAGCCAGCCAGTACATTAAAACCAACCTGTTTCACTTTTTAAAATCTATAACGCTATTATTATTATTATTTTTGAGACAGAGTCTCACTATGTTGCCCTTGGTAGAGTGCCGTGGCGTCACAGCTCACAGCACCCTCAAACTCTTGGGTGTAAGCGATTCTCTTGCCTCAGCCTCCCAAGTAGCTGGGACTACAGGTGCCCACCACAACGCCTGGCTATTTTTTGTTGCAGTTGCCATTGTTGTTTAGCTGGCCCAGGCCAAGTTTGAACCTGCCGGCCTTGGTATATGTGACTGGCGCCGTAACCACCGTGCTACCGGTGCCGAGCCAAGGCTGTTATTTTTATGATCCACCCAGGATCATAGTTCAGAGTCCTTTCCCTCAGTTTACCATTGCAGAAGACTGCAACGTGTTCCTTCACCCATTCATCCATCTTCCAAGTTCATGGAGGACGAGTTAGCATCATAGAGAAGATGAACACAGTAAATTGCTTCCCGGATTGAAAATGTTACAGAAAAAGATTGCCCTTAGCGGAGACTCTGTTCCCTCTGAGATTCCTGGAACTTTGCTTGGATGGTAGTTGGTGTTACCGTTGGGTCCTTTGATGTGGTAGACAACTGTTTTTTTGCAACAATCATAGCACATTCCATTTTTTTTTTTTAAGAGAAACACAGCAGAAGGTATAGCAAGTCTCTACCCATCCATTCTTGCCAGAGGTAACATTAAGCTGGTGAGTATTTCACATCACTCTCGTCATTATTCCTTTGACTTCTGCACAGGACTGAACAAGTGAGAACAAAATTATAGAAAAAGCTGGTGCGCACACAGATCTTGTCTTCCGTGATTAGTCACAAAAAAGAGAAATTAGGGAGTAGAATTACGTTAAAGTAGTCCTTAATTTTTTAATTGTTTTCTGTGTATTTTTTCATTAAACTATAACTTATTAACAGGATGGTACACAAATCACAGGGGTGTAAGTGGATTTTGACAAATGCACACACCGATATAACAATCATCCAGTTAGTCATTATTTTAGGAGCTCAGATTTCTAAAAGTAACATTAACAAGCTAACCTAGTTTTCCTATTGTTTTCAAGTGAACCTATAATTTTTTACCTGGTAAAGGTCAGATCTTGTCAAAGTTGATAAACAAAAGGGATAATCACTTGCTTCTCTGTTTTGGCCAAGAGTTTTATGAGTTTGGGCTGGGTAAGACTCTAGCCTTCAGAAAAAAATAAAATCTCTGGCTAAGCCAAAAATCTTGAAGCAAATTTTTAAAAAATACATCCTTTCTAATTTTTAATTAGAATTTCCAATAATTCTCATTGGGCCCTTTTTTCCTCTCTAACCTCTTTAGAAAACAAAACTGTGACCTTCAAAATAAATCTGAACAAATCTGAATGCTACTAATTTCACAAATAAATGTACTAGTATTTTTTACATGTAATTTTTATTGAAAATAGTACAAATTTTAGACAGGGCTTGCAAAACCTTAAAACATAAGCTTTATTTGAGGTACTTATTAAAAATATAGCCCCATCTTCAAGATGTTACATTCAAATCTCTAAGGATCTAAAGTATACCAAATGATTCTGAGAGCAGGGGTCCCGGAGCAAAGTTTGAGAGCCTTACATTTAAGAGGACCCAGTCTAATAAATATCTAATAGTGCCTAAAATGATGCCAAATTCTTCCTTTTTTACTTTTCAATTCTACCAGTGTCATTTTGTTGGGCCAACTAAGAACCAAGCAGCTCTGTAGTCCACAGAGGTGAGCTACTGTCACAAATAGCAACTTGGTGGTAGGGTTAACTTGGGAGCCACACAGACCAAGGATTAAATCTCAACTTTGTCACTGAGCGGCTATGTGACCTTGTGCAAATTGCCCGATCTCTCTGTGATTGTAGTTTCTTTATTGTTAAAATGAAAGTGACATTTTTGAATAAATTTTTCTAAAGGTTTCAAGAGCGCCTACCTAACATGATGTTGTGATATTTAGTCAAATTAATACCATTGATCCTAATAAGATGCAGTTCTGTATTTATGTTAGCCTACTTGCTAACTTTTATTTGTAAAATCAATAAAAATTCAATTCAACTCAATTCAACTCAATCAATTCAATTCAATTCAAAAATTCAATCAACCAAATCAATGCCCAAGCTCAATTTCGTGACATGAGCAGAGTAGCAGAAGAGGTGCATCATCAGAAGCACGTCACCAGCCCTGACACTCTGCCTTCTTCTTTCAGCTCTCAGCTTGTAAACACAAGTCCTTTTGAAGTCTATAGAGTGCATGTTTATTGAATGTTTATACTTTTTGGTAGTTATTCTCCTGTTTCTAATGGCCCCCAAGTGCAGCTCAGAAGCACCGCCTCGTATTCCTGAGCATAGAAGCTGTGATGTGCCTTAGAAAAGCTTCTTTCAGGCTTAAGCTGTAGTGTGTTGACTGTGAGTTTAATGTTAATGGGTCAACAGCAAATATGAAATAAGATGTGTTTAAACAGGAACAGGCACAAAGAAAGGTTATGTGCTGATCGGTCAAAAAATGTCGTGAGCAAAGGCTGACAGGAACCACAACCTGTATCTCCCCTAGGAGCAATGGTTCAGTATTTGTTAACTCAGCATTTGCAGTGACTTTACAGCCTGTAACTATGGCAGATGATGAGAATTAACCCCAGTTAACTGCTGCAGAAGTATTTTTAAAGGAAGACTACCTGCCTGAGCTCATGGAGAGACCAGATGCCGTCTGCAGGGACCCAGGGGGAAGCAGACAAGCCAGGCATCTCCAAGGACACTCACTCCAAAGAAAGAGTCAGAGACACAGGATGAAAAAAATCGGGTTGAGGCAGGTTTGGTGGCTGGAATTCCCTCAGGCCTCACACCTTCATGCACGTACTGAGGCTGCTTTTACCAGTGGTCAAAGGTGCCAGTGGCAAGGCCCATGCAGTGCACAGATCTGGTCCCCAAGCCAGCTAAAGATCAGGATTTCCAGGAGGCTTTAGAAAAATTTGCGGAGGCAGATTTTTCGGACTCACTTCAGAATTTCTAATTCAAATTTTTCAGAACTGGAACCAGACATCCTCTCTTTATTGAGGAAGAGATCAGACACCTGGTTCCAGTTCTAAAAAGACTTAAGCAACTTCCCAACACCAGTCTGAAGACGGTAGTGGGAGCCACTCTGGGAATGGAAAAAAATCTTTTTTGGAATAGGATGGTCCTGGGTTCAAATGTAGGTGCACAGCCTTGCAGGTGATTGAAACCTGGGTTTCTCCACCTGTGAAATGAGGATAGCGCCAACTCTGAAGCATCGTCTCTGGGAGTCAACCAGAGCGTGTATGCCAGCTGTCAGATCCACCGTCTGGCATGTTGTAGACGTCCAATGCGTGTTAGGTTGACCTTCCTTCTTGTTGGTTCATCCGTGACTGCTATTCCCGAGTTCTCCTTCCACATGTGAAAGTGACGTTCCCCCCGAAAGTGCTGGGGTCGGTCACTTGCCGAACAGACAGATGCCAGGGCTCTCAGGAAGCCTGGTGCACTCAGCTAGTCTCATGACCCTTCCGGTTTCCACTACTCAAGGAGCTCGGCCACAGGCTGCATTGCTGGTTGGAAAGGAAACACTCCTTCCTTGGGAACTTGAGCTGGAGCTCCTGGGGCTTTGCAGATGTTATCAGTGCATTGAATACACACACATGGGCCAGGAAGGAAGTGTGGGTGCCAAAACACAGGTGGTCACTGTCTCTGAGCTGCACCTTCCACCAGCTGAATCCACCCAGGGTCATCTGCAGTCTCTCCATCTGTCTGCCATTGTGCAGGATACAGGTCCCTAGGACCCTGAATACCAGCTGTGCTCTGGAAGATGAGCCACCTTTGGTGAGGAGACCGTTCAGCCTTCTTCCCACCACCCCTCCCATCCTAATATTTGGCCCGAGCCTGCCTCTCCCCCATCCTCCCCCTCTGCTCCTAACCCACCTCCAAAGCTAAAGTTTCTCTTCTGTTTGCTTCGGGCCACCCTCACTCCTCATTATTCATGTTATTGCTGGATCTAGGCTCAGGTTCAGCTAATGGGAAACCTCCTTTGTAGTGGCAAAGCCGTAACCCCCTGATAAAAGTAATTGCCCTCTGACTCCTTGGTTGTTAACTTACAAAGAGCTATTACTCCCCTTGATAGAGCGAGATGGAGCCCCAGATGGCTCCCCTCTGTTCCCCTTGACTGGGTTTTGCCTCCGTCAGTGATCAGAGCTTTGGTCCATCAGCTTCTAATGGTTCAGTCCTGACTATTGGAAGAGGGGCCTCATCTGACCAGTCATCAAAGTGCTTTGATGTTGAGTGGAATTTTCCTAAACTTTCAAGTCTGTTCCAGTGCCATCTTCCACTCTGATTGAAGAATGAGGGCAGCAAAGTTGAGTTGGGGAAAAGCTGAGAGGCGACTTGTGAACTCTGGCACTTTTTGAGTGCTTACCCTGTGCCAGGCATTGGCGTGATTTCCATGAACTCATTGAATCTTCCCAACAACCAAGGAGTTAGGTCCTGTTAGAATCAGGCATTATCCTCGCTTTATTGAGGAAGATGTCAAGATGTGGCAGATTGGGAGTGGAACAAGATGGCGGATGACTAACAGTTTCCTTGCGGCTGGGCACGCAGTTGGAGTTTCTACTCAGAGAGGGAGAATTGATGCAGGACAATTGGCACCCTAGCCAGCTCAGTGGGGCTGGCGGACCTGCCGCCTCCTCCTTGGTGGGGTCGGTGCTGCGGCAGCCAGCTGAAGAGCCAGCGGGCTGGATGACAGGCAAGGAGGGGGACCTCCAACCTCCACCAGAGGCTCCAATTGCCAAAAAGCCTGGACAACTGCTGAGGAGACACCTGTGCCTTGGTGTCTCCTTCACTTCACACTTAA
>CAUYON010080770.1:0-17589 GCA_963573935.1 Arctocebus calabarensis | reverse complement strand
GCCTGTGGTCCCAGCGACTTGGGAGGCGGAGGCAAGAGACTCGCTTGAGCCCAGGAATTGGAGGTTGCTGTGAGCTGTGATGCCATAGCACTCTATCCAGGGTGACAGCTTGAGGCTCTGTCTCAAAAAAAAAAAAAAAATGTATATATATATATATATATATATTTGTTAAGTGAGTGAAATAACATTACATTCAGCAATGTAGGATTTAACTACCCTAACATGAACCCAGGGATGAGGGTTATACAATCCTAGGGTGTTTTTTTCTTTAAGTGGCCATGTCACCAGTTCTTTTATAGTTAATTCCTCAGCTTTCAGTAAAAGGCATTGTACTCGGATCATTGGAACCCCTGTGGGGGTCAGAGATAGCTTCAGTCCTGTGCTCCTCTCCAGGAACCATGAAGAAGGTGACACAGGGACGTGGATCCCCTCTTCACATGTTTCAAACTGTCTGCTCACAGTTAAAATAATTTACAAAGCTGTCAAGTAGTCTAAGTTTTCTTTTTAAGTTAGATATTTTGCTTCATTTTAGAAGACTGCTTTTTACAATTAGAAGTTGGAGATGGAACTTGTAGAATCTAGTCCAACCTTAAACCACTATTAAAACAAAAGGAAATGGTTGGGTTAAAAATAGGCTATCTACTTCTTGTTTTATTCCCCTTATATTCCATGGATTCTTTTTAGTATATCCAGCAGTTAAAAATATTTTTGGCATGTTTGTAGAAAGTAGTATCAATAACAGTGTTACTATTTAAATCTTGGGATTTGTTTTGGTAAGAAGAGGACTTGAAGCCATCTAATGAGGACTGAAAGCAGCGCAGGATATAGGAATTAATAACCTGTTGTTCATTTTTTATTATTGAAGCCTATCATGTTTAAAGGGTTTCTTGAACTGATACACTTGATTTGATCACAATCATTTCTAATTAAGCTAATTAAGAAAATTGCTTTTTGGGGATTTAACTTTGATGTGTCTCTTACTTAAAATATCTGTACACTATACAGAAAATATGTTTCCTGCCTGAAACCCTCTTTTGGTCTCAGTCATAATCCTAGTTTGGAGGGGGCATAAAAATGAAGAGGTAATGCTAAATTATCATTTAAAAGTATCAGTCACAATATACCCAGAAAAGATTGCACAGATGAAAAAAAAAAAGCTAATCTGGGCAAAATGCCCAGAAATGCCAACAAATATAGCTTACTTTAGACTAAGAAAGGGAAAATAGTAATGAGTGTATAAAATTATGTACAGGATTCAGGAATTTTCTTCCTTTGCTCAGGGTGGCCTCCTCTTCTGCCTTACGGGTCATTCTTCCCTTGATCTTAGCCAAAAGGCCAAGCAGTGATGGGGCTCATTCTTACTTTCTTTTATAATACAGATTCTAACTAAGCTATCTTGTTATAGAGACACACACACACACCCCTCATAAGACCTTTTAAAAAATCACAAAGATTGGGTGGTGCCTGTGGCTCAAAGGAGTAGAGCGCCAGACCCATATGCCAGAGGTGGCGGGTTCAAACCCAGCCCCACTGAAAATTGCAAAAAAAAAATCACAAAGATCCCCATTGGCCACAGAATAGGCTCATGTGATCTTCTCAACTTGTATTATATGGCACTGTTTCTACAAATTCCTTATCCTGTAACTTTAACCCAGTTGAGAATCACTACTTTAGCCTATTTTTAAAAACCTTAAATTTCATAAAATATAAGTTCTTTTAGTTTTAATGCCTTCACTTTCAAAATAATTCTCCCTCCACAACTAAATTTAGTGTTACTGTACATATTCTGGAATTTGTAGAGCTTAGAAATGGATGATTCAGTAAGACAGTGCTGGAACCAGCCCCTAAATTACTTCATTTATTCAATTCAATAGTTACCTGTTGAGCATCTGTGTGCCAGGTATTAGGTATGAAGTTACGAACACTAGAGACACGATTTCTTACCTGAAGCCAATAGTCTAGTGAACAGACTCACTTGCAAACAATGAAATACAATAAAATAATTGCTGTCAGGGAGGTATTTACTAGTACAATAAGTATGTGGGAGATGCAGTGTCCATGTTTGCCAGAAAGTGTCCGGAAGGTTTTCTAGTGTAGGTGGGGTTTGACCTAGACAGGAAGGGTAGGTAGGCATTTCCTAAGTGGAAAGTTGAGGGTGCTCTTCTTGACTGGGACAATTCGTGTGTAAAAGCACCCTAGTCAGGAAAGAGCAAGGTAACTTACAAGTATATGCAAAATGGGAACAAATTATGCTAGTATGAACAGGTAGAAGATAGGGTGCACAGATGGACAGGGTGGCTTCTGCAAGCAAAGAACATCAAATGCCATGCTTGGAAATAAGATGGAATTTCCATTTGTGTAATTTCATTCTCATGTGTTAGAAAGATTACTATGGTGGCAGTGTGGATGGTACATTGGAAGTGATTGAATTGTGGGTTAGGACATCTGTAAGGAGACTATTTTAATATTACAGAAGAGGTAATAAGGGCTGAAATAGGGGTGAATATGGAAAGAGGAGATAGATTATAGCAATACTTGAGGTAAAATCATTTAATTTGGTGATTAATCTGGTGTCAAAGGGGAAAGGAATAAATTTAGGATGACTCTTAGACATCTGGGGATTGTGTACATGCTATTGTCAAAATAGGGAATTGAGAGGGGCAAGTAGTCTTGCTTGATGAAGTAGGAAGTTTGGTTTAGCTTGGATCTGGTATTCAAGGAAGAGGTCTGGCTTAAAGTTAGAAATGTCAGATCTTTTGGTGGAGGAGCTATCTTTGGGCCAAGTGAGTAAGCGAGATCAATGCACTGCAATGGTTGTCTGAGTTATGGATGTGAGTGAGGAGTGAGAACAGAAGCACAGAGGTAAAGCCAGAGCTGTGGGAGCACTGTCTTCACAGGTGTGGGAGTCAGTTACCAGATGAAGTCAGAACATGTGTACAGAGGTGATCATCAAGGGCCTCGTGAGTGACGGAGACCATCACCACAGAAAGTTAGAGATGTTAGGGTGAATGAGACTCAGCACCCAGGGAGCTGTCAGAACAATGCTGGTGAATAAGACCACTGCACCAAATTGATGCATCAGAGCCATGGGAGTGAGTGAGGGGGAAGTATGACCATTGGCATCCAAGTGACATCCGAGACATGGGAGTGGACAGAGCACCTTCTGAGTGTGTAGGTGAGAGGTGGGCCAAGGCCTGCTCCCTGTGGGGCCAAACACTTTTGATACACTCAGTGAAGGAGAAAGAGGGCATGATATCACAGAGAGCAAGATCACAGAGTGGGCTGTGCCTTCAGACTGACACTTTGAAGGTGTTCTAACTGAGAGGTTGCCAAAGTGAGAGCCATGTCTGTGGGCTGAGCATGGAAGCCAGATGGCCCCTTGCAGTGAACAAGAGGTGAGGAAGTCCAGGCACTGACTGGAATGAAAAAGGGATAGATTTGTGACAGTGGCTAGTGGAGAAAACAAGGCCTTGGGAAATAGTGTTTGTGTTTCTGTAAACTTTGAAGATGGGAGGCACTGTAATATGTTTCATAAATGCTGAGAGTAAAAGGCAGATTGGAGACGAGAAACTCAAATGTAGGAACGAACTTGTTGTCACTGTCCTCCCCTCTGCTTGCTTCTGCCAGCTCAGGACTGAGCCTTAACATGTTTTGATGGGAGAGGGGTATTGATTTAACGTTTTCTTCTACTTTCTTTGTCTGGTTTCATTATCAAGGTCATTTTGTCCTCAGAAAATGAATAAAGAAGAGTTTACACCTCTTTTATTTTTGGAAAGATTTTGTATAGAATTGATAATTTTTCTTTAAATATTCTATAGAGTCGTACCAGTGAAGCCATCTGGGCCTGAAGTTTGCTTTGTGAGAAGGTTTAAACTACAGCCAATTTCTTTAAAGATATAGAGCTATTTAGAGTATCTATTATTTCTTTAGTGAACTTTGGTAGTGTTTTTTCATGGAATTTATCCATTTCATCTGAATTGTTAGATTTTCGGTATACTAGTGTTCATAACATTTTCTTATTATTCTTTTAATGTCTATAGATTCTTTAGTGCTAATCCCTTTCTCATTTCTGGTTTAGTGATTTTTGTTCTCTTGTTTTTTGGATCAATCTTTCTAGAGGTTTATCAGTTGTATTGATCTTTTTGAAAAATTAGTTTTGGCTTTCTTTTTTATTTGTTCTCATTTGTCTATTTTCTATTTGTTGATTTAATTCATATCTTTATCATTTCCTTCTATTTGCCTTGGGTTTATTTTGTTCTTTTCAAGGTAGAAAATTAAATCACTGATTTTAGACTTTTCTTGTTTTTAAATATAAGCAGTTAGAGAGAAATTAGAAGCATGGTTTTTTTAATTTTAAAACATTTAGGATTTTCCTAAATATCTCATTATCACTGATTTCTAATTTAATTTCATTTCGATCAGTTACTTTGTAAGATTTCAATTCTTTTAAATTTAGTAAGACTTATTTTATTGCCAAACATATGGTCTATCATCGTTAATGTATCTTGTGTACTTAAAAAGAGTCAATATTCTGCAGTTTTGGAGTATACTATTTTATACATAAAAATTAGATCATAAATCCTCTATGTCTGGGCTAACTTTTTTTTGGTTTTCTATCAACAATTAAGAGAGGGGTACTAAAATTTCTTATATGATTGTGAACTTGTCTACTTCTTTAAATTCTGTCAATTTTTGCTTCAAATAATTTTAGGTTCTTTTAGGCACATACATTTATGAGTGATGTCTATTTGAAAAATTTCCTTTTTATCATTATGAGGTATCCCTCTTTATCTTCAGTAATATTCTTTATCTTAGAGTTTATTTTATCTGATTTTAGTATCTATTTCTACCTTCTTATGCTTATTGTTTACATGATTTATCTTCTTCTACCTACTTAGTTTTCTTTTATAGGTAAAGACTGCTTTGTTGTTTTAAAAAAATCAATTCTGATAACTTCTGCCTTTTAATTGAAATTTTAGTGCATTAACATTTAATGTTATAACTAATATGATTAATTAAAGCCTACCATTTTATTATTAATTTTTTTTCTGTTACTCCATCTTTTTATATTTGCTGTTATGCCTCTGTTTCCCCTTTCCTGCTTTCTTTCAGATTATTTTTTAGAGTTTCATTTTAGTTTAGTTTAAACATCTTTGAATTTTTAGATATACTTCCTTGCATTATTTTATGAATGATTGCTTTATGTTTTACACTGTATATTCTTAACTTTTGAATTTGTATAGAATTAATCTGGTACAAATTCATATAAAATGTAGAAACCCTGCAGTTATATTAGTTCATTTATCATATTCTTCGCCTTCTTTTGTATTATAGTTGTCATATGTATTATAAACCTCAATGTACATATACATTATTATAATTTTTATAGCATTTTTATAATTCTTGCTTTAAGCTGTCACACAGCTTAAAGATAAGACATCACACATATCTTTAATTAAAAAATTAAAAATTTAAAACAAAATTATGGTTTTTAGTATTTACCCAAACATATACTGTTTCCAGTGCTCTTTACTCATTCTTAAATTGAGATCTGAATTTCCCTATGATATAATTTCTCCTCAGCTTGAGGAACTTCCTTGTTTCTATAGTGTAGGCCTGATGGTAATGAATTGCTTTAGTTTTCCTTTAGTGGAAAATATCTTTATTTCATTTGTATTATTGAAGGATATTTTCACCATATGTAGGATTCTTTAACAATATTATCCAAGTGCCTGATAAAATGAATAGAGTAGTATTTGGCCTTTATCGTTTCTGATGAGGCATCCATGAAAATTCTAATTCTTAGGCTGGGCATAGTGGCTCATGTCTGTAATCCTAACACTCTGGGAGGCCGAGGTGGGTGGACTCCTTGAGCTCATGAGTTAGAGACCAGCCTGAGCAAAAGTGAGACCCTGTCTCTACTAAAAATAGAAAAACTGAGCCAAGAGGATCATTTGAGCCCAAGAGTTTGATGTTGCTGTAAGCCATAACACCGCAGCACTCTACCCAGGGCAGTAGCTTGAGACTCTGTCTCAAAAAAAAGAAAATTCTAATTCTTGTTTCCCTATATGTAACGTATTATTTTTCTATTGCTACTTTAATTTATTTACTTATTTATTTATTATTTATTTATTGTTTGGGATTCATTGAGGTACAAAGAATTAGGTTATACTGATTGCATTTGTTAGAGAAAGTCCCTCTTATAATTGTGTCCCACCCCCAGTGGAATGCCATACACCATGACCCCCCAATTCCTCTCCCTCCTCCCTTCTCCTGATTACCTCATTTCCCCATCCCTCCCCTTGTATTAGCTCATCTACTGTATAGCTACTTTCAGTATTTTTTCTTTATTTTTGGTTTTCATTAATTTGATTATGATGTATCTAGGTGTCAAGTTATTTATATTTTTATATTGTGGTTTTTGAATCAGCAAATGTATTTCTTTTATCAGATTTTGGAAGTTTTGCCACCATGTCTTTAAATATTGATTATCTACCCACTCTGCCTCTCAGCTATTCTTCTGAGGTTTCAATTGTCTATATTTCTGACATTTTCAAATTGTCCCACAATTCCAAAATACTTTGTTCATTTTCTTTTGTTTTTTTTTTTCTCCTTCGGGGGGATGATTTCAATTTGTCTATCCTGTAGTTTATTCTTTCCTCAGTCATCTCCAGTTTGTTATTAATCAGACCCACTGCATTTTTTTTTTGCAGTTTTTTTTTTCTTTTTTTTTGCCAGGGCTGGGTTTGAACCCACCACCTCTGGCATATGGGGCCAGCACCCTACCCCTTTGAGCCACAGGCGCCGCCTAGATCCACTGAACTTTTTTCCTTTTTTTTAAATTTCAGGTTAATATGAGGATACAAAAATCTGCTGAATTTTTGTCTCAGATATTTCTAGTTTTCAATTATAAAATTTCTCTCTATATACATATATATATTTTGCATTTCCTAGTCATCCTCTGACATGTCCAATATTTAAGTCAGTCTGAACATATATATCTCTTCCTTACTGAACATACTTGAATAGCCATTGTAAAGTACTTGTTTGGTATTTCTAATATCTACATTATCTTTTCTCAGAGGTTTTAGTCACATAAATATACTCAAGAATTACCCAACGTAGGAAGAATTAATCTTGGATATTGTGGCTGTTATGTTTTGAAGTTTCTTGATTTTGTTACATTCTTCTAAAGAGTGTAACAAAACTCTTTACACTGTAAACTGTCATGCCTTTAGTGGGCAGTGGCATAAATCTCAAGTCAGTTCTTCAAACATTAGCTCTGAGCTACTTTCAGATTGCCCCTCATATACATGCTTCTGGAGTTAGCCAGAGATGTGAGTTAAGTTTAAACATAGTATTTCTTTGTTTCTTTTTTCTTGGGCTTCCTCATGATTCTCCGGCAGCCGTGGTTTAGGTTACTTCCAGTCACAAAGGTGACAAGAGTTATCATTGCCCAACCTCTCCCCATTCCAGTGCCACCACTACTGATACTGCAGCTGCCTCCAGGGAAAAACTGTATAACAACCATTTTCTCTAGGTGTACATTTCTCTCTAACATCTGTCTACCTTAAGTCTCCAAAACCCTCAAATAGGTTTTCTCCCTAGAATTTATATGTTATTTGTAGGAGGCCCTTGGTCAGCTAAAGCCTGTGTTAAATCCAGCCAGCTGCTTATTTTTATTAGTAAAGTTTTATTAGAACTCAACCATTCCCAGTGGTTATATATTGTCTATGACTACTTTTATGCTGTAATGGCAGAATTGAAGAGCAGTTGTAACAAAGACCAAAGCCTAGAAAGACTCAATAAATATTTATTATTGGCCCCTTTGCAGAGAAACTATGCTGACCCCTGCTCTGTATCAAAAGGAGAATTCACCTGATAATTTGACCTGTGGTTCAGTGATTAGATTTTATTTCAGCTGCCTTTAAGCACACTAGCACCATAAACTAGAACATCACCTGGAATTTCTTCTCTGTATGAGCACTCCTGTCTCAGGAGAAGCGGCATCCTTCCTTTGTGTACATCTATGCCACTTACTTCATCTGCTGAGCCTCACTGAGTCTGAATCTCTTAGCATCCTCAATTTCTTTTTCTCCACTTACTCATTCTATTCAACATGCAGATAAACTGAGATTTGAATACATATTTTTAAAAGCTCTACATTTGACATTTGTATCCCCTCAAGCTACCTATATGTTACTTTTCTGTTTTTCTATATAACTTCTCAATGAGTTATCTCTTTTCAGTACTTCTTCACCACAAGTTCATACTACTCTTTACAATATTGCATTTTCTCCAAGCATGTTTTTGAAATTTTTCTTTTGAAAGAAAAAGTGATAACTGAAACATCTATTCAAATTTCCTCTTTAGACTATCGTATTTCACTTTTCAGTGACATCTGAGTCTATTGGACTGGCCACCATCTGCTGGAAGCTTTCCTTCTATCATTTCCATGTCATCTTCATGTTTTTGTTTTTCTCCTCTGTGGGGTTCTTCCCATTGCTGGCTCTTCTTCCATCTTTGAACTATGGTATTCCTCAAGATTTTTCCTTGGGCTTATCTTCTTTTCCCATTAGAAATTTCATCTCCTTTAGTTGTTCCATTTAGTCCTTTTATGCTGATGTCAAATCTAAAATATATCAATGCTTTTAAGTTATATACATGAGAAGAATTCTGGCTCTACCTCTTACTGTGATTTTACACAAGTTGTGTAGCCAAGATCTTTAGGACCCAGTTTGGTAAAATAATAGTGCCTTATCTTGTAAACTTGCTTATCACGTTGGCATGCATAGTTTACAGTATACATATAGCACACAGTTAATGCTCAAATAGTGGTAAATGTTATTAAATCCACATCTATAGTCTTTATTTATCTTTAGAATTTTGACTTAAAAATTCAGTACCCGATAGGATCTGTATGTCTTAAATCAGCATCTCCAAAATAGTACTGCCCCTAATGTGCCTTTTATTGTGAATGTCACCACTCTTTCCCAGATACCAGGCCCCAAACCATGGTATCGTCTAATTAATGGGTTTGTTCTTTGGCCCTTTACATTCCACAGTAATTTGCTTAGACAAATAAATACTCTCTTGGAACATTATTCTCGTTATTCTCATTCCTTCTCAATACTGCTCCCAATCATTTATTTTAGTTTTTCAAAAAACTCTCACTACTTCTCTTTAGGGTCATTTCACTGAAATAGACTTCTGACTGATCTCACTATGTTGTCTCTCTTTAATGCCCAATCAAGCCTCAGTTAATTGTCAGATTATTCTTTCTAAAGCAAAGCTCTAATCATGTTACTCTACCATACCACTAATAATAATCATCTAACATTAATCTTTTCTCACATGCTAACCAGAGTTTTACATGGGTTATTTCATTTAGCCTATCAACAACTCCATGGACTAGGCATTATCATTATTTTTTCCAGTGAACAAATGAGAAAACTGCCTTTGAGAGCTTGAGTATCTTGTGATGTTACACAGCTGATAAATGATGCAGTGAAGTCTCCAACCCAGACGGAGTGCCTCCAAAATCCGCCATCTTAATCTGTGAGGCCATCCTGCCTCACCACTACTTCCTTATGAGCCCCCTTCCTGTCAAATATAGTTTAAGTTCTATATTTTGCTTCTCTGCAATCTGACTTCAGGCTAACAATTCTGTCCTATTTTAATTCTCCTACATGATGCTACATTCGAGACAAACAGGGTGACTTGCCAAGTTGACCAGGAGCTTCCGTCTGTCTGTCACCTTAGGTCTTGCCATTACTTCTGCCTGGAATAACCTGTGCTTCGTTTTTGTCAGTTAGAATTGTTCATTATTCAGGCTAAATGGCATCTTTTACACTGATATGCCCTGTGTCCTTTTCATTTAAGATTGAGATCTTTATCTATAATCCCATGGACTTGTATACAACTCAGACAGCCATCACTACATTCTGCTGTGGGTTATAGATACTGATGGGCGTGATTTATATGACATGGCTTTCTTACCTAACTACACAATTCTTATATAAGTGATTGTGGAGTTTCTTTTTCATGTTTTGTTTTAATCTACTCAGTACTCTGTCTTAGATCTCCTGTATGCTCAATAAATGTTTATTGAATGAATTAATGTTTGTGATTATAGATCTCAGTTAGAATTATTGGGTTGGGTTTCTGAAGCATCTGAGCTTGAGAGACTGATGTGGAACTTATGTGTCTGATAATTTAATAAGACTACCTTTTTTAAAAAACACTGAAACCTTTAGATATTCATACTTTAAAATCCTTACTTTGAGTTGGGTTTTGGATTTCCTGGAGAGTTTTGGAAGGTGTAGAGTCTTAATATTTTATTTTATTTATTTTTTGGTGGCAAGATAGAATTTTATTAGATAGAAAGGAATACATAAGGAGTAAAAAGCACCAGAGCTTCTGGCAAAAGGGGAGACCCCAGGTAGAAGTCTCCTTGAGTTTTAATATTTTAAATAGTAATTTTAAGACCATTCACCATGATGGACACTGCCCCTTAATTACAGAACTTGGATCTTGGATTAAAGAACAGTCTTCTTTTAGACTTTCATGTGCTTATTTAACCACTTTTCTCATGTATTTAAAATTCTTATGTTAGGGTAGTACATTTTATTGGAATAAGAGGAACATGTTTCCAATCTGTAACTGCCATGTTCATGCTGATGCACACAACCTTCCTTCCCACTGCCCCACCCAGGGTCCTGTCCCTGCCTCCCATGCTGTGAGCTGTCAGTATAAAAATCTCGGCTAACATTAAAAAATTTTTAGCTAATCATGATTTTGAGAGTTTGCCTCATTAACTTAGAAAATGCATATTCTCCTGGTTTGAAGGCCTTTAAGGCACAACGAAATTGATCTCCAGTGGCAAATTCTCTGCCTGATCAATGAAAAAGTGAGAGAATGATTTGGTCTGGAGAGGTCTTTCTTGCATTCTCAGATTTCATCATGTTGAGTGTTAAGGCTGAGTCTGACATTTTGTATTTATTATTGTAAATGATTTTGTGTTCACTTTCTTGCAAGCTTGAGTTAGAAGTTGAGGTTCTTGACACAACTTTCAATCCAATTTTAAAAAAGTAAAATTCATTTATGTAAGAACTGAAATCATTAATTATGTTATAGCTCCTTATCTTTTTTATGATACACATATTGCTGTGGGCATAGTGCTCTAAAACATCTGCTCAATAGTCCGTTATAGAGGCACAGGAATACTTTTACATGAATGCAATAAAGTAGCAGATGCTTCTTAATGACAACTTCCCAATTCATTTTGGAAACAAGTCAGTACTGGATTTGGTTCCCACCCTCTCCCAAGTGTGGCAACTGTGCAAGTAAATGATTCCAAAGAGGTCAGAACTAACAAATCAAGTCACTCTGTAATTTTTGAGGGTACTGCAAGTGAGTCTAAAAGCCTTATCTAATAGCATTTTAATAAAATTAACATTTTTTCTTGCTATGCAGATAATTCTTTGCCATTGTAAGTAACAAGGAAAATACATTAATTCAGTATTACCAGCCTAAACTGCTTTTATTTTCTTCTTTGGAAACTTCTGTTGAATGTTGATTTATCATTAGCATTTTAAGTAGAAAAAATGGTCGAATGCCCAAGCTTGCTAATAAGGAGATGTGGGGGTCCCGCCTTAGGAAGTCAGATATTGCTCCTTCCAGGAGTAATTTGTCACCTCCGAGATGGCCCTAAGATGTCCATATCCTCACTGCACAGTCAGTGGCATGACTGGCCTTTCCTTAGGAATGTAGGCTGTCACCCACAGGGTGTGTGCCACTGTCATCTCCCTCCACGCTGTGGTCTCTGTAACAGAAACTGCTTGGCTGGTGATGCTCATTAAGATTTCCACGTTCAAGGAACCATCTCCTAAAAGCCTAGAGAATCTTGGTAGGATTAATATATCCTATCACATTTGGTTTTGGGTTTATCGGGTCACTTTCCTGTGAAGATCAGATCAGCGGGCTGAATTTAAGGACTTTGTGTTGAAAGAGAAGAGCAAGGCCATGAAAAGCCAGATGCAGAGGATACCAATTTCGCCCTCTTCATAATTGTGTTTAACAGTGGTCTGGGTCACCAGCATAGTCTTTAAAGTGGAGGGATGCCTTCAGAGGGCTTGCAAAGCAATCCTCGGAGATGTGGGGAAGAACAATTGATGTGCTATTTATATTTACTTTGATTTTTGCAAAGTTAAGCTTAAGTAACGTTTAAATATGGATTCATGCTGGCATCTCTGCTCCATTCATTTGTCAGAAGATCAGTTGTCGTAAGTGTTACTCAAGGCATCTGAAAGGAAACTGAGTCCCAGATGATAGGAAGGAGCTTCAATGTTCCTTACGCATACCGTTTACCTGTGCTCTGGATTTACTGGAATGATATCATGCTTATCAGACTTCCTGCAAAGAAACTCCAGAAGAAAAAAATGGTAGAATATAAAAACAGCAGTCTAACCAGATCTTTCAAAATTTGGTTCTCCAAATTTGAAATTAAGGAAGTTACTTGAAATATGGATTTGCACTTACCATCACTAACAATAACCCTCAGCCTGTGTGGAAGTTGTGGCTAATGGTAGTATGAAGTGACCACTGAAAATCATCCAGAATGTGAAAACAAACTGCTTACACTGGTGGAAAGGGATTAAAACATGAGTGCCATTTTTTACTAAGTATGGCCAGTGATGAACTTCCATGTGGATTTGTAGATCGTTCTCATCCATTGCAGCTATTCAAATCACCCATCAAAAGGAAAAAAATGGAGGTGGGGGGCAGTCACTGTTGCTGAATCCTGTAATCCTAGCACTTTGGGAGACTGGAGGCAGGTAGATTGCTTGAGGTCAGGAGTCTGAGACCGGCATGAGCAATAGTAAACTCCCGTCTCAGCAAAATTAGGCTGGCATGGTGGTATGTGGTGCCTATAATCCCAGCTACTTGGGACAGTGAGGTAGGATGATTGCTGGAGCCTGAAAGTTTGAGGTTGCTGTATATTATGATAATGCCACTGCACTCCAGCTAGGTGACAGAGTGAAAAAAAAGAAAAGAGAAGAGAAAAAAGAAGTGAAGCTAAATTTTTGAATTGCTGTGTCACAATCAAGATTTAAAACAAAAAAAAATTGCATATTCAATCAAAAATGGTGTTATTTTTCTCTTAACAAAATATTAATGGCCAAAAAAAATTATCTACACCAATAATTAATGAATTTATATTTCTATAGTCTTTCATTTACAGATCAGATTTATGTATTTAGAACCCAGGGCTTTTTGTGTGCGCATTAAATGAGAGTTCTTCATGAAGAGAAAGGAAATTACCTCTGGCTCTTCAGAGTCTACTTTGCATTAAGCTACTGTTCCCAAGGGTTGGAGTCTGAGGCAGGACTGCAGGGCATGTGAGTGGGATCTGGGCACTTGGTGTCTGGGTGTCTGGTTTCCCTGGCTGTGATGTGGACAGGGTGGCTGCCCAGCAGCACTGACTCTAGAGCCAGGACCCCAGGGAAGCCAGGTGACTGTGTGCTCATTGGCATGCTACTTCCATTGTAACATTTTGAGGTCCTAATTTTTCAATGATATCATAAATTTAACATTTGTGAAACTTTATTCAACGACAACTGCTGGCCCAGAAATCTGAGAGCAAAATGGACAAAATCTCCAAAGAGGGGTTGAGGGCCCAGGGCCAACCAAGACCCTTTCCTGCTCAGAGCAAAGAGCTGGGTGGGAGGGCTACTTCAAGCTCATCTCTTTACCTAAATAATGACCTTTAAGATATTTTTCCTTCATCTTTGTCTTATTGTTTACATTTTTCTATTTTAGTCTGTTTTCAATATATGAGGTCAATGAACTTAATCCTAAAAAAAGTGCTGCCTACAAAGGTCACTACAAAAGTTTTGAGACGAACTGTGTTATGGTTTATTATTTTGCTTTCAAGAAACCCAGTCTATGGCGTCTTTGCAGATTCACCCAGTGTAGCTAGGAAGCTTCATTTTTTTCTGTCTAGGGTGCATTCAGTCAGAGTCACTATGGACCTGGGAAGAGAGCATTTCCATGCTGTGGTGTTCTATGATTTTATAAGTGGGTAAAAGGAGTCTCAAAGCCTTGAGCATTTCCAACTCGCTTTTAGGGACCTTATTCCTTCCCACAGTATAATTTTTTGGTGGTTGAACGTCACTGAAAGATAAGGAGAGGAGTGGGTGTCTAGTGACCTCAGTGACTGAGGAAAACACCGCCAAGGTAGAAAAATAGTTTACTAAAACTAGTGATGTATAAGGACTTTGAAGTGGACTACAGATTGGGTCGCCAGCAGTATCCAAAATCCTTCTCCATTATCTTTGAGTCAGGCAAGTTTCATCCTGATGGGTGCCTCACATTTTACAGGTGAGCAAAAGCACATCCTGGGTGAAGGATATGAAGAAATGCTGGTTGTGTTCCATGGAGGCAAGTCTAGATGCATTTTTGGCATCATTACTGGTGATGAAACCTGAATTTGATCCAGAGAGTAAGTGCCAGTCAAGAGTGTGGATGTTTCCCCCTTATGAAAAACTACCAACAAAGGTAAAACGGCCCAGAAGTGTCAGAAAGAACAGTGTGGAGACTTTCGTTTCCAAAAGTGGTCATGTCGCAACCATTCTCTGGAAGAACAAAAGACTGTCACTGCTCAGTGGCACACAACAGTGTGCCTACCAAAAAATTTTAAGAAGCTTCCAGGATGGTGGCCAAGGACAGGACTGCAGGGGACCATCTTGCACCATGACAATGCATGTGCCCACACAGCCCTCATCACCATGCAGTTCCTGGAGTCCACAGAAGTTAAACTTATGACTCATCCATCCAGCCTGTAGACCAGACCTGGCTCCACAGGATTCTTTCTTGTTCCTTACAGTCAAAAATTGCATGCTCAGAAGAAGGTTCTCCAGCCTGGAAGAAGCGATTTAAGCCTTGTAGGTGAGCTTATAGAACTTGAACAAAATGAGTGGACAGAGTGTGTTCAAAAATGGTTTGCAAGAATGCAAAAGTGCATAGAATGTTCTGGCAATTATTTTGAGAAAATATAGTAATCAAAATGATTTTACGTTTCTTAATTTTTGTGTGTCTCAAAACTTTTGTAGTGGTCCTTCTTCTTCATTGCTGAATATTACTATGTGACCTTGGAGGTATTCCCCTTGGGAAACTGGTCGGAAGGTGATGGCCGTGATATTCAGCATTGAAGTATGTGGGAACTTTTCTAGGATGAGTTTGCAAGCTTTTAGAGAAATATGTATGTTCATAATTGATCAAGGGGCAAATATATACATATTAGGGATTAGTGCTTAAATTTTTTGACTCCTAGAATTATAATCGAAGTTTAGAGACCTCTGATATATAGGATGGAAATGGCAACAGAGTTTATATTCATTCCATGTATTGATTTCATTCAACTGATATTGGTTGAATGCCTGTTACTCACCAGGCACTCTTCAAGATGCTTGCAATACATGAGTGCGCAAGCCCTGCCCTTGCTGACATTCTTCTTTTTTCTGGAAACAGGGTTTTGCTCTGTCACCCAGGCTGGAGTGCAGTGGCATATTGCAGCTCACTGCCAGCTCCTGGGAAAAACCAATCCTTCTGCCTTAGCCTCCAGAATAGCTGGGAGTACAGACATGTACCACCAGGCCTGCTTGCTGACATCGTAAGGGATGTGTGTGTGCCAGAGTAGGAGAGCTTTCCATGACCCCTCCCACCAGATAAGGCCCCTATGATGCATTCTTCTGATCTTATAGGACATGGAACACTTTGATCAAATAATTGTTTGGGTAATGATTTGTTTTTCTCCCACCATCTTTCCAGTGATCCTTTGAGAGCAAGGACCCTATCTGTTCAGGTTGCCAGCACATCTCCAATGCTGGCACTGTGCCAAGCAGATAGTAGAAGCTCAGTGGGCATTAGTTGGATGAGTGTGTGTTTGTGTTGGCTGCATGCATGCAAGTGGGCACGTACATACAGATGAGTATGTGTGACCCTGAGAAAGAAACCCGTGGGGCGTTCTCAAGCAGAATCTATTGCTGGAAGCAGAGGGAAGGTAGGGAACAGAGCAAAGCGTGGGCAGAGATGTTTTAGTGGGCTGGTACAGGAGTTATTAGGAAGAAGCTTGGGAGATCAGAGGTGACAGAGGTGACAAATTCTGGTGAACTTGGACAAAAACAGGTCCCAAAATTCTATCAGAGTGGGTGGTATGAGCATTGAACTAAAAATAAACCTTGGTCAAGGTGATTAGAATATTACATAAAAGTAGTTTATACTAGAAAGACCTGGCAAAAAAAGAAAAAGATCAAAATTTCAAAAACCAGATTTATAGTTGAGGTAAAATTATCTATACTCTGGGGACTATGTGCATTTTCTCTAATAGCCCTTGTTGTAATTATAACATTGTAGTTCTTTGCGTGATTGTTTGTTTCACGTATCTCGTCATATTAGGGTATATTATCTGTTATTGTTCTCTTGTCTGTTCCCAGGCACTAGGATGGCGTCTAGAAAAGGGGTTGGCAAACTATGGCCTGCTGCCCAGTTTTGAATATCCCACAAGCTAAGAACGGCTTTTACTTTTTATAGGGTTAAAAAAGAATCAAAAGAAGAATACTGTTTCATGACATTTAAATAATATGTAATTTCAGTTTAGTGTCCATAAATAATGTTTTATTGGAACAAAACCACACTCATTAATTTATGTATTATCTAAGCAGCTGTTGTGCTGCCTACTGGCAAAGTTGAGTGGTTTTGCCAGAGGCATATGGTGCACAAAGCCTGAAATATTTACTTTTAGACCTTTAAAAAGTGTTTGAGCACTTTTGGTCTAGATCAGTGTTTTTTAAAAACTTTTTTATCTCATAGCACACTTGAACCTACAGGCAAACTTCCATGGCACACTTCAATTATGTTTCAAAAAAAGAATAAAAAAAGAATATACTTACTGTGCTTTGAACTTTTTTGAAAACAATTTAATTAATGATGTTTAAAAATCTTTGCAGCACACCCAAGATCCTCTTACGACACACCAGTTTAAAATCTCTGGTCTAGAGTCTGAAGCCGAGTGTCTAACCTGTGGCCCGTGGGCTGCATGCTAATTTTGTGGGGACTTTTTTTTTGCTATCTGTGGTGTCAGATATAATGAAAAATATGCACAAACTTTTTTAAATTTGTTAATTAATTTTCATCAGTGTTTGTGTATTTAATGTGCGGCCCAAGACAACTCTTATTCTGGGCACCCCTGGACACAGAGGGTATTCTTTAATATTTATTGGATGAATGAAAGAATGAATGAATTAGAATACTTACTCGGCTCAGTGCCTGTAGCTCAGTGGCTAGAACACCAGCCACATGCACTGGAGCTGGCAGGTTCAAATCTAGCCTGAGTCTGCTAAACAATGACAACTACAACCAAAAAATAGCTGGGCATTGTGGCAGGCACCTGTAGTCCCAGCTACTTGGGAGGCTGAGGCAAGAGAATCACTTAAGCCCAAGAGTTTGAGGTTGTTGTGAGCTGTGAAACCACAGCACTATACTGACGGTGACATAGTGAGACTATGTCAAGAAAAGAAAAAAGAATAC
>CAUYON010080768.1:0-10244 GCA_963573935.1 Arctocebus calabarensis | reverse complement strand
TTTCACAGTAGTGCCAAAGAAGATGAAATATTTGGGAGTTTACCTAACAAAGGATGTGAAAGATCTCTATAAAGAAAACTATGAAACTTTAAGAAAAGAAATAGCTGAAAATGTTAACAAATGGAAAAACATACCATGCTCGTGGCTGGGAAGAATTAACATTGTTAAAATGCCTATACTACCCAAAGCAAGATATAATTTTAATGCAATTCCTATCAAAGCTCCATTGTCTTATTTTAAAGATCTTGAAAAAAAAAATACTTCACTTTATATGGAATCAGAAAAAACCTCGAATAGTCAAGACATTACTCAGAAATAAAAACAAAACAGGAGGAATCACTCTACCAGATCTGAGACTCTACTATAAATCGATAGTGATCAAAATAGCATGGTACTGGCACAAAAACAGAGAGGTAGATGTTTGGAACAGAATAGAGAACCAAGAGATGAATCCAGCTACTTACTGTTACTTTATCTTTGACAAGCCAATTAAAAACATTCAGTGGGGAAAAGACTCCCTATTTAACAAATAGTGCTGGGTGAATTGGCTGGCGACCTGTAGAAGACTAAAACTGGACCCACACCTCTCACCATTAACTAAGGTAGACTCTCACTGGATTATAGATTTGAACTTAAGACTTGAAACTATCAAAATATTAGAAGAAAGTGCAGGGGAAACTCTTGAAGGAATCGGCCTGGGTGAATTTTTTATGTGGAGGACTCCCCAGGCAATTGAAGGATTATCAAAAATACACTACTGGTACCTGATCAAACTAAAAAGCTTCTGTACAGCCAAGAACATAGTAAGTATAGAAAGCAGACAGCCCTCAGAATGGGAGAGAATATTTGCAAGTTATGCCTTCAACAAAGGTTTAATAACCAGAATACACAGAGAACTCCAATGTATTAGCAAGAAAAGAACAAGTGATCCCATCTCAGGATGGTCAAAGGACTTGAAGAGAAACTTCTCCAAAGAAGACAGGCACATGGCCTACAGACACATGAAAAAATGCTCACCATCCTTAATCATCAGAGAAATGCAAATCAAAACTACTTTGAGATATCACTTAACTCCAGTAAGATTAGCCCACATGACAAAATCTCAAAACCAGAGATGTTGGTGTGGATGTGGAAAAAAGGGAATACTTCTACACTGCTGGTGGGAATGCACACTAATATGTCCCTTTTGGGAAGATGTTTGGAGAGTACTTAGAGATCTAAAAATAGACTTGCCATTCGATCCTATAATTCCTTTATGAGGTATATACCCAGAAGACCAAAAATCACATTACAATAAAGCAATCTGTACCAGAATGTGTTTTGCAGCCCAATTCATAATTGTTAAGTCATGGAAGAAGCCCAAGTGCCCATTGACCCATGAATGGATTAATAAATTGTGGTACATGTATACCATAGAATGCTATGCATCCTTAAAGAAAGATGAAGACTTTAACCTCTTTCATGTTTACACGGATGGAGCTGGAACATATTCTTCTTAGCAAAGTATTTCAAGAATGGAAGAAAAAGTATCCAATGTGCTCAGTCCTACTATGAAGCTAATTTAAAGGTCTCATATGAAGGCTATACCCATGTATAGCACAAGAATATGGGAAGAGCGGGGAGGTTGGGGTGGAGGGAGGGTAATTGGTGAGGCCACTCCTATGGTGCATCTTAGACGGGTATAGGCGAAACTCACTAAATGCAGAATACAAATGTCTTCATACAATAACTAAGAAAATGCCATGAAGGGTATGTTAAACAGTTTGATGAAAACATTTCAGATCGTATATGAAGCCAGCACATTGTACCCCTAGATTTCACTAATGTACTCAGCTATGATTTAATAAAAAAATTAATAAATATAAGCATTCTTACATGTAGACATACATACACAGAAAAAAATCATGAATTATTAGGATGATTATTAGTAATAACCATCTATATCTGATCAAAATGCCTGCTTATATCAATAGTTCTCAAACTTTGAGGAGGGTGAAACTCACCTGGAAGTCTTGTCAAACCCCCATTTCTGGGCCCACCCCTTGAATTTCTGATTGGGGAGGCTGGGGTGGAGACCGAGAATGTGCAGTCTGACAGGTGCCCAGGGCGGCTGCTGCCGCTGCTGCTGCTGCCACTGCTGCTTAGAAAAGCACTTTGAGAACTACTGACATGTCAATGCTATTTTGCCTGAATAATGAAAGTCTGAGGCTGATTTGATCCCACTCCATTCAGGTGTGTTCAATTCCACTCCAGGAAGATGGTAAACAGCTGTTCCCTCTCCTCACTAGAGAGAAGAGAGGAAATGGAATTAACCCACTGCAGAATGTTTTAAGTTTGCTCAGAGGGAAAATGTCCTTGCATAAGGGTTATTACTAAGATGAGCTTAGAGGGTTACAGAGTGGAAGTTTTTGTTACCTACCTCCCGGAAGGTCTTAAAGAATTTACAGGTCTTAACTTGAAGGAAGAAAAAAAGAGATAACCCAAGGTACCCAGGTGCACCCAGCCCCATTCCACTACCTTTTAGTGAACTGGGATACATAAACTTTTTATCTTCCTTTGTTCCCCAATTCAAGTGAGGAGGAATTGTTTCTTCTGTTTTCTCTCACTTGGAGGAAAGAAAACTCACATCAGCTGGAAATAGTTGAATTTAAGCTCCTTCCTGCAGACAGAAGAACAGCCCGACCCGGGTATCTCGACTTCTCATGTTTCCACTCCACGTGCTAGGAAGGCACCAAACCAAGAGGTTTACAGCTATCTCTTCTAAAGACAAAGCCTAGACATCAAATCAGTAAAACTTACTAAGTTTGCTTTTGACCTGGGCCTAGAGCTTCCAGAGATAACCTTTGGAGCATGAAAACAAGCTTAGTAATTATATAACCACTATAACAAATACTCTTCAGGTTAAAGTTCATTCTCAGCTCTTTGTCAACTCAGAATACAAAATCAGCACCAATTTATGCCTTGTTATATCTCTTCACTCCCTAGATGTCTGAATTTGTCCACGGTTCCCATGATGGAACTTGGAAAACCGACCTACCACATTCCCACCTGTGGTAAGGGCTTGAGAGCCCCGGGTTCACAGCTCCGTTCACCATGCATGCCTAGTTATTCCATCTCTTTGTTCTTCCTCACTAAATGGAATTAGTTATACCTACTTGCTTGGACTACCTTGATATCTAAATAAGGTGCACCATGAAGAGTACCTAGCCCAGTGCTTGCCTCACAGAAGGGGCTCAACAAATATTAGCATTTTTTCTCCCTTCAACCCAGTTCATCGGACAAAATGGTCTGCACAGAAGCCATTTGATGGCTCTCAAATCTAACCCAACATTTGTCACAAAGACAATTAAATGGCATATTCAAGTACGAAGACATTGTTTATCTCAGCCCCTCTCCCTATGCAACTTTGCTTCACTGAGTGCCTCTGAATTCCCACTGACCCATACAAAGGGAAAATCCTCTCTTGCATTGGTATATTAATAAATTGAGTTGAATTTACTAACTTTCAATCAACATATCCTTTGAAAGCTATTATTCCTTTAATATGCAGTGAGAAAATGAAGAAACAGCTTTGGAATCCACAAAGCAAATAGTAAGCTCCACCTATTTTCAAGTTGGGAATTACTCAAGTTATAACTAAAAAATAAAACAAATAGCTATAGAATGAGAATAATATGATAATAGTGTATATATATCTCAAAGCATCACTGAGATAATGAGTGAGATAATGCACACACTTAGCAGGGTTCACAGTATGTAGTTTTTTGTAATTATTATTATTATGAAGGAATTGCATATGTGATAATGAAAGTCACCTTCAGATCTAACATTCAATGCTTAGAAGTAATTTAATCCTTAGACAAAGCATGTCTTTTGCCTTCTGTATGTATAGTACCTTCACAGTCTGATAACTCAGGAGCTATCTGATCACATCCACAGCCAATTCCTGCTGGGGCTATGACATCTTTATTTTTTATTAATTTGTAAGAGTAGTTGTTTATGGTAAATCTCCAAGTACATTTCTTTCCTAATTGATTTGTTTCTTTCATGCCTTCCTTCCTAGCCCGTTTCTGTGGGAAATGACCATGTAATCATAATCATTAAGACATGAAGGTATCCCAGAGAACTTCTAATGCATTTGCATTGTTTTGCAGATGAGAAAACCGAGGTCCGAGAGCACAGCACGGCCTTCCAAAGCCCCCTAAACCAGCACTGTCAAATCAAGAACCCAGTCTCCGTCCCATCCCAGAGGCCAGGGAATTGGTGCTAACGAAATACTAATAGGTTCTGAATATCCATTGCTATGGAAAGTGCGTTTTTATTTTCATATCTCCCAGAATTCTTGTATTTGGAAGTAACATAAACCAACTTTAAGAAATGTCAGCAGAACAAGGTTGCATTAGCTCCTGTAACAGGACTCCAGGCTGCACAGACACTGGCCGCAAGACCAGGACATGTTACTGATCTCTTGATTTTTTGTGGATTGACTCATTTTGCCCACAAATCCACCCTAACTCAGGAAAAGGATTATAACCCAGTAGGACCAGGTACTACTAAATAGGACAGCAGTCCATTCGTAGTAACACAACTGTAATTAACAGAGGTTTTCACTTTCTCACATAGAAATAATTCTTCAAGTGAGTAGACCAGGCTGGGCACAGCTATTTGAGCCAGTTGTCAATGATCCAGGGGCCTCTCGGTTCCTACTTCACTGTTCTTAGCAGCCGCAAGGGTAGCGGATGGTGGGTAAGTTTCAGGCAGAAGAAGAGGAGTAAGGACAGAAAGATCACTGGTCAGCTGAGTTTAAGCCTTTTATCCAAAGAAAAATCACTCTCCAGAAGCTCACATCATAGACTTCCATTTACATCACATTGGCCAGAAATGAGGGACAAGGTCACATTTGGCTCCAGGACAATGTAAGGAGATAAGTATTTTCAAACAGAAACATTACTACCGTTCAAAAAAAAAAAGTATGCCGGAGCTCACGCGTGGCGACAGGATCGGTTCAGCCTGGACGCGCTGCTGCCGGGGCCGCAGTGTGCGCCGTCCTGGGTGGACACGGTGGGTTACAAGACTGCTGAGGAATGCAAACAGAAGCCTTGCCCGAGCTGCTGGGAAAAGAAGTATTTGATGACCAGTTCCTAGAAGGAAGGGACCGGGACCAGCGACCTGGCTCCGGCGCCCAGGAGGAAGGGGCTGCTCGCGGCTGCTCCAGTCAGTACAGACGTGCTCTGGGAAGCGGAGCTCTGGGGCCTGTGTTGGATCTGTCTGGGTTGTTCTGATGTCTACACTCATGAAAAGTCGGTTTCATTAATCTACTTACAGCCAGTTCTGTTTTTCTTGGCATTTTTTTGCAAGGTACACTTCCTGAAAGGTTTTTAAAAAAGACAAAAATACATTCATTGATTGTACGTCCTTGTGATTGTCTGTACTGTGTGGTGTAATATGAAGGGCATTTTTTTTATGCATTGTCTGATGTTTAAATGGGAGTTTTTAAAAAGAAAAATGTGGAATTTTTTTATAAGGGAAAGAAGAGAATGGCTAGACACTGGTCTACCTTAAGGATAATTTTTTTTTATATTATTCTCAACTAGATTAATCCTGAAAAGAGCCACCAAATCCACCCTCGTGGCCAGGAAAGTGGGGTATTATGATTCATAGCCCTGACCAGAACCACAAGCAGGTTAGGAAGAGACAGATCTAGGCATAAGGAGGAGACACAACTTCCAGGTAGACAAACATTCTGCCCAGCAGGCTGAACAATGACAGCTTAAAGCATAAAATCCAAGATTCTACTCAATATTTAAAATGCTGACCAGGGTTGTGAACTTCAAAAACCATCAAGAATTTCATCTGATGAAGTTCACAACATATTCCCCAGAACCACAAGGAAAAGGCAGAGCCCAAAATATAAAATACACTGGATTGCATACCCATTTGTGAGGTTTGTCATTTTATAGCCTATGGGTGAGTAACAGGCCAAGGCTGGGTGTCTGCAGCCTCATCCGGTGGTATGGTCCACAATCATGTTAATTACATTCATATGGCCTGAATTAAGGAAAACTGCAAAAACCTGTTTCGGTTTCTATTGGCACATGCATTTTGATAATTTTAGTCCTGTCATACGTATGTGCCTCTCAAGTCCCAAATCCAGTGCTTATAGTTGTGGGGCAATGTTAAGCACTGAAATGACAGTCAAAGTAAATTTCATTTCAGGTGAGCCGGAAACCAAATTAACAATTAGAGATGTGTGATAGCTTTACTTGCACTTCCTGTTTTATTCATCTGCCATCTCTCTTTCTTACCATATATTGTTCTTCGATATGTTTTCTAAATGATTAGCCACCTGAGAAAGTATTTAAATGACCATATCATAAGGTAAAAGATTTATGGCCTAAATTACATTAAACAAATTCAATATGCTGTGCATATGGAAATTAGAGGCATTCAGATTATATTCTAGCCATTAAAATGTGCCTTAAAATATTTAGTTTCTGTTTGCAACAGTAGGGTTTTCTCTTCCTTGTTCATCAAATGGCAGATTCTTAAAGTAACCAAGCGAAAATGAATGACTTAGTCCTTGGTTCAGAGAAGTAATGGGTTACTAGCATAATTAATTTTATGTTTAATTACTGTAGAATGAAACAATTCAACAATATCCAATCAATCCTTAGAATGACAGAACAGAAGGTCAGCAGTTGCTAAGTCAATTGTTTTGAAAGAGAAATTTATGTCAGGTTCTCTTTTATGTGCTATAGAAAGAAATTGGATAAAAGTGGCCAAGCAAACATTAATTAATTGTATAAATATAATCCGGTTGTCATGCTAAATCATACAGGCAGGATACAGTTCTCAGAATGGTGGACATGCATCAGCTGCAAATTTCAGTGACATGCTAGATCCCACCGCCATTTCCATGCCATACACAATCAAAGGACTTAGAGTAAAATATTAACATCTCTAGAATTATTTTTCTAAAGTTTGAGTTGACAACCCCTTGAAAAGGAGTTGATGTTTCCAGTCCATTTCCTTCCATGCCAGCTCCTGAGCATGGGGGGGCTGAGACTAACTGACCTCCCCTTCCCCTCTGCCTACCCGCCCCCCCCCCACTCCCTGCTGTCCCATTAATAGCAAGAAAGGGAACACAACCTATTTCACAGGGCGAATCTTCCTTATGTAGCAATGATTACGCTGGAAGATTCATGTAAACAGTAAGAATAGTAGATTCTGAAAGAGGTCCACATTACCTTTTGACATTTAAAGAGTTAGTTATCCAAGAGTTCCTCCTAGTTATGTATTTTCCTAGCATTTAATGCACTTAAATACTCTGCTTAATTGACTCAGAAAATTCCAGGTTTCTTTTTTTTTTTCTGTAGAGACAGCGTCTCACTTTATCGCCCTCGGTAGAATGCCATGGTGTCACACAGCTCACAGCAACCTCCAATTCCTGGGCTTAGGCGATTCTCTTGCCTCAGCCTCCCAAGTAGCTGGGACCACAGGCGCCCACCACAACGCCTGGCTATTTTTTGTTGTTGTTGTTGCAGTTCGGCCGGGGCTGGGTTTGAACCCGCCACCCTCGGTACATGGAGCCAGCACCTTACTGACAGAGCCACAGGTGCCACCAGCTTTCTTTTTTTTTTTAATTTGCTTTTTGATTAAATCATAAACACATAGATCATGTATACATTAATGCGTTTATAGGGTATAATGTGCTGATTTCATATAGAATTAAGAATGCTTATTTCACACTGGTTAATATATGCCTCATCTTGTTTACTTATTGTGTTAAGACATTTATACTCTACACTTAATAGATCCAACTTGTACACTTGCATTATGCATTATAGATGTGATCCCACCATTCACCCTCCCTCAATCTTATCTCCCCCCTTCTCTCCCATCACCTCCTCATTCCTCCTTCATCCTGGGCCATAGTTGTGATCTATTCTTCATGTGAAAGTGTAAGTAATTATAAATTGGTTTCATGGGATATTTTTTTTCTTCCATTCTTGAGATACTTTACTAAGTAGGATATGTTCCAGCTCCATCCATGTAAATGTAAAAGAGGTAAAATCCCCATCATTTTTAGGGCTGCATAATATTCCATGGTATACATATACCACAAGTTATTAACTCATTCATGGGTCCATGGGCACTTGGACTTCTTCCATGACTTGGCTATTATGAATTGAGCTGCAATGAACAATCTGGTGCAAATATCTTTGTTATAAAGTGATTTTTGGTCTTTTGGATATACTCCTAGTAGAGGAATTGCAGGCTCAAACTGCAGGTCTGCTTTTAGATCCCCGAGTATTCTCCATACTTCTTTCCAAAAGGGATGTATTAGCTTGCACTCCCACCAACAGTACAGAAGTGTTCCCTTTTCTCCACATCCACGCTAACATCATTTTGGGATTTTTGTTATGAGAGCCAGTCTTACGGGAGTTAGATGATATCTCAAAGTGGTTTTGATTTGCATTTCTCTGATGATTAAAGATGATGAGCATCTTTCCATGCGTCTGTAGGCCATGCGCCTATCTTCTTCAGAGACGTTTCTATTCAAGTCCCTTATTATTTCCATGATTTCAAGTTTTAAGTTTATTTTATTTTAAAATTCTTTTAAAATTAAAATTATTAGTTATAATTAGTATATGGCTTTAAAATACTGTTATTCTTATAACAGATGAATCCATATCCTCTTATTCTGGAAGTGATATGCCAAGAAATGATACTAGCATGTGGTCAAAAGTAACTGAAGAAGGAACAGAGTTGTCCCAACGGCTTATGAGGAGTGGTTTTGCTGGAACGGAAATAGACCCTGAAAATGAAGAATTTATGCTGAACATTAGCTCTCGACTACAAGCAGCAGTGGAGAAACTCCTAGAAGCCATAAGTGAAACCAGTAGTCAGGTAACCTCTCTATATTGGTAATAAATACTGATTTGGAAGTATAATATGCTACCCAAGTCTGTCAGCTGACCTGATTTAGACATTTTCATTGGTTGCTTTTTAATACTGTTAAAGTTTGAGCGCATATGGTTTACAATTATCCTTTCTATTATGTGTAAGTTGTTTAGTATAGATGATTCTATACTGAATTTCCTACATGATCCTGCTTTTTTGTTTTGTGTTTTATTTATTTCTAGTATATTAGTATTTAATTTCTGTGATTCGTACTTTCATGTCACAAAAACACCTGTAAATACTTTTGAACTGGATATTGACCACTGTTAATACTATTGCTACTACTTGATGCCATCGTAAATTATGGACAGTTTAATTAATGCAATACAGTATTAGTCTTTTGAAAGCACCATGGAAAATGGTAAATAAATTTGCAGTGATGAGTGGTTCCTATAGGCTACTTGTTGTTACAGGCTACTAGAGAGAAACTTCTCCATGATCTGTTAAAACTGCCAACAGTCAAGCATGGGGTTCCACCTAAAACATTCAGTACCCCAGACCAGCACCACAGTTCACAAGAACCATCTGTGTATTGACCTGGTAATGAAGTACAGTAGGGACCTGACCATGGTATTTTCCACAGTATTCTCAATTTGTTAAATACTAATGTAGCACGGTATTATTTATTTTCTACGGTATTGTTGTAGTTTGAATACCTCTGAACAGACCATAAGAGCTTTGTGTAGAGCAGTCTTCCTACAGCAGACACTTTCCAAAGTACAGCCCCTGCACCTACAACATTAACATCACTTGGTGACACATTAGAAATATAAATTCTCAGGCCAGAATTTGGGGGGCCAGCAACCTTTCTTTTAGTAAGTCCTTTAGGTGATTCTGATACACATTCAAATTTGAGAACCATGAGTCTTAAGATAGTATGATGTTTTTGAAGTGCTATGCTAATAGCTGTTATATAAAAGGGTGAACTAGTTGTTGGTATTAGGTTTAAAAAGTTATAAGGCAGCGCCTATGTTCAGTGAGTAGGGTGCCGGCCCCATATACTGCAGGTGGTGGGTTCAAACCCGGCCCCCACCAAAATGCAACAACAACAAAAAATACCCGGGTGTTGTGGTGGGCACCCATAGTCACAGCTACTTGGGAGGCTGAGGCAAGAGAATCACCTAAGCCCAAGAGCTGGAGATTGCTGTGAGCTGTGATGCTAAGGCATTCTACTGAGGGTGACAAAGTGAGACTCTGTCTATTTATTTATTTATTTATTTTTTGAGACAGAGCCTCAAGCTGTCACCCTGGACAGAGTGCTGTGGCATCACAGCTCACAG
>CAUYON010080767.1:0-35295 GCA_963573935.1 Arctocebus calabarensis | reverse complement strand
GCAGGAGACTCGCTTGAACCCAGGAATTGGAGGTTGCTGTGAGCTGTGATGCCACGGCACTCTATCCAGGGTGACAGCTTGAGGCTCTGTCTCAAAAAAAAAAAGAATCACCTCATGTATTAAGGAAGAGGGAAGCTGTCTTTGAAGTACTACATTTTTTTTTTAATGCCTGAAATTTATGGAATACTTTTTATCTTCTAGAATATCTCCCAAAACTTCTCTCATAAAACCTGATCAATCATTTGGCATTCCCTGTATAATCTAGTTACCAAACTACCAGGAACCTTCAAAACCCTTTTTGTTCTTTGACACCTCAGGCATTTCACATCAAACATGGGTCCCCACCTACATGTCAGAGTCCCCATTTTAAAGTTGTATTTTGTATTATCAAGGCATTGAGTAAGAAAAAGTGGATGTTTGAATTTTAGATAGCTCCAGCGAACCCAAAATAATAGGGTTCAACACCCTTGTTTTTATAGATCAGGAAACTACGAAATAGTTTATTCCCACAAAATGAGGTGGCATCATGTTGGACTAGTTTATAGCAGAGACAGCGTTGTTAACATTATAGAAATCTTTTCTCCTGTTTTACTTCAAGTGTAGCATACTTGCAAAAAAGCACGTAGGTCATAGAATTAGAGATCTCTTAATTCCTGGGCTAGTAGTCTTTCATCTAATTCCATAACATTCATAATAACTTACTTTTGTAAATTCTTTTTAGTTTATATTTTTTTAAAAAAAAAAACAATTATTGATAAGGCTGTTTTGTGAAGGGCTCTTCCAATATTGGCACAGAGCCGGTCAGGGAACAGAAGACAGATCTCTGGGCGAGGCTGATGTGTTGCCCTGGTTACCACATTCTCTGCCGTGTTTCAAAACACTGCTCCTTGTTTCATGTGGTATCTAAGGTTAGGCCGTCATCCAAATTCACAGGGTGGCAGAACATCCCTCTTGGATTTCATTCCTGCCTAACCATTGCCTCAGGTCACCTCTACAGAAAGACACAAGGAAACGCATATCTTGACTCTCATCAGTTGAGTATCTTTCTAACTTGGTCCTCTTAGGAGAACGAGCTGTCAGATTGTCAACCTTTTAAATAAATGTACAAACATCAGATATCAATGCATCATACAAAACTGTAACACTGTGAGGATTAGTCTAAACCAACAAGCTTTTCACTCAAACAGATCAGAATTCATCTGCTTGAAAAGAAAACTCAACATCTGGGAAAAGGAACTTCCAAGTCACGTATCCTTGACCGTGTAGTTGCTGATCTGATAACAGTGCAGGCAAGATGAATCCCTGATTGACCTTTATAGGTGACTCATAGGGAAGTACTTTGTAAATACATAAAGCTGCCATAACTCAGTACCCCAGACGAGATGGCTTAAACAACAGAAGTTCATTTTCTCACAGCTTTAGAGGCTGGGAGTCTGAGATCAAGATATCAGCAGGGCTGAATTCCTCTGGGGACTCTATTCTTGCTTATAGACAGTCACCTTCCAGCCATGCATTACTGACGTGGTCTTTCCTCTGTGTCTGTGTCCTAATTGTCTCTTCTCCTAAGAACACAGGTCATACTGGATCAGGGCCCACCTAATGATCTCATTTTAACTTAATCACCTCTCTAAAGACCCTGTCTCCAAATACAGTCACATGCTGAGGTGCTGGGATTTGGAACTGCAACTTAGGAATTTGGGAAAGACACATAATTCACCCCATAACAAAGAGTGAATAATGCCTGTCATGCTCTTTCCTGATGGAGACTTAATTGAGGTTCTTAACGCTCCCTGTTCCACAGACCATATCCATCTGTGGAATCCCAGCTACAACTCAGAAATTAGGAAATCCTGATGTCATAGGTTTTAAGAATCTGGACCTGTTTGGATAGAGGCAGAAGGCACTTAGCAGCCAGTGGCCTTGGACTTGGAGCCTCTGGGTTCTCATCTGTATTGCAGGGACTACAGCATTGCCCTGGCTTCCTCACAGGCATGGGTTTTAGATAAAGTAGTCTATGTTTAAGGGCTTAGAGACATATAAGCCAATTGTACTTATTGACGATAAAAGTGTGATCAGTTTTTGAAGGCTATAGACTGAATACTTGTTTCCCAACAATAACAAAAGAAGTATTCAAAGTTCTTCTAAGTAGCTTTAATCTCATGCTGTCGCCTCAGGTAGAATGCAGTGGCATCATCATAGTTCACTGCGTCCTCAAACTCCTGGGCTCAAACGATCCTCCTGCCGCAGCTCCTGAGGAGCTGGGACTACAGCTGCCCACCATGATACCTGGCTAATTTTTCTACTTTTGGTGTAGATGGGGTCTCATTTTTGCTCAGGCTGGTCTTGGACTCCTGAGCTCCAGCAATCCTCTCACTTTGGCCTCCCAGAGTGCTACCCTTACAGATGTGAGCTGTCATTCCTGGCCCAAAGTTATTTTTAGTAATCAGTTTAACAGTTAATATATACTAATGCTACAAAATTCAAAAAGTTTATAGTTTTTCTTTAATTTTTTTCTTTTTTTTTTTTTTTTTTTTTTTTTTTTGAGACAGAGTCTTACTATGTTGCCCTCAGTAGAGTGCAGTAGTGTCACAGCTCACAGCAACCTCAGACTCTTGGGCTTCAGTGATTCTCTTGCCTCAGAAAATCAAGGCTTGCCTCCTCAGCCTCCCGAGTAGCTGGGACTACAAGTGCCCACCACAATGCCCAGCTATTTTTTTGTTGTAGTTGTCAATATTGTTTGTCAGGCCCAGGCAGGGTTCCAACCCGCCAGCCTTGGTGTATGTGGCTGGCGCCCTAGCCGCTGGGCTACAGGCACCAAGCCTTTTCTTTAATTTTTATAAGTAAAAAATAGGTCCTTCTCCCACTCCTGTCCCCCTTCCTCCCAATATCTTCTATAGTTTTGCTGATAATATTCAGTGCACAAATAAGACCATGTCCATATATGGCCTTTCTGTTCTTAAACAAATGATTTCTATTTTTTATTTCATTTCATTTAATAATTATATTTCAGATTATATCAGTACATATAGTTATCTTATTTTTAATGGGTACCTAGTATTTGCACTTTCTCAAATCTCTACAGCCCATTTTAACATTCCAATTAAATTAGCTGTTGCATTTTTTTATGTTTTTTTCCTTCAGAGAATGAGGTTTTGAGTTTATTTACTACTCCTGTTTTTTTTTTTCTTTTTCTTTTTTTTTTTTTGAGACAGAGCCTCAAGCTGTTACCCTGGATAGAGTGTGTGGCATCACAGGTCACAGCAACCTCCAATTCCTGGGCTCAAGCGAGTCTCTTGCTTCCGCCTCCAAAGTAGCTGGGACCACAGGCGCCCACCACAATGCCCAGCCATTTTTGATTGCAGCCGTCATTGTTGTTTGGCGAGCCCGGGCTGGATTCGAACCCACCAGCTCAGGTGTATGTGGCTGGCGCTTTAGCCTGCTGAGCCACAGACGCCGAGCCTATTTACTACTTCTTATATTCTATTCAATCAATTTCTGCATTTGTCTTTGTTAATTCCTTACTTTTGGAGTTTATCTTGATGCTTGCTTCTTCAATGCACTTGTATCCATTCTTTCTTATTAATGTGACTATTTTAAGGCTGTGAATTTTCCTCTGAAGACTGCTTTAACTGTATCCTACAGGTTATGATATATAGTGGCTTTCACTGTTGTTCATTTTACATATACATGCAATTGCATATATATAATTTTATTTTTGATTTTTCTGTTTGGGTTAGAAATTATTTAAAAGAAATTTTTAAAACGTTTTCTGAGAGGTGTTTTTTTCTACTTTAGTTACCAGTTTTGCTTTCATTGCAATGTCATCTGTAATATATCTCCCCATTTGGAATTTATTAATGCTTTTTTGTGTCCTAGTATATAAGCAATTTTTGTTAAATGTTCTTTGAACATTAAAAATGTGGCATATTGGCTCGGTGCCTATGGCTCAACAGGCTAAGCTCAGGCTAAGCTCAACGTACACCTGAGCTGGTGGGTTCGAATCCAGCCTGGACCCGCCAAACAACAATGACGGCTGCAACCAAAAATGGCCGGGTGTTGTGGCGGGCGCCTGTAGTCCCAGCTACTTGGGAGGCAGAGGCAGGAGACTTGCTTGAGCCCAGGAATTGGAGGTTGCCGTGAGCTGTGATGTCACAGCACTCTATCCAAGGTGACAGCTTAAGGCTCTGTCTCCAAGAAAAAAAAAAAAAATGTGGCATATTGTCTATTTGAAGTATAGAGTTTAACAACTTTTAATTAGATATGCTTTATTAATTACTGTATTTTGCTGTGTATAAAATGCATTTTTTTGCCCAAATTTTTGAGGGGAAAAAAAAGGGTGTGTCTTATACATGGTCAGTATGCTCTGGAATTGGGGAGGAGGGTGGGCCTCTTGGGGCCTCCACACTCTCCTACCTGGACCTGCCAGGTGCACGAGTTTCCAGTCCAGGAGGATCTGGAATCCAATCAGAGTGGGCGGAGCAGCCTAGTGCCACTATGGGGTATGGGGTTGGCAGGGTTGTTAAAGGAGGACAAGGAATCGAGGACAAGGAGTCACATTGGAGGACCAGACACATAGAGTGAAGCGGAAGCCCCACCTAGGCCTCAGGGACCCACCCAACTGCTTGTGTGCCAAGCTGCCTCAGAAGCTTCTGCCCCACTGGCCATGCCCATGGCTATCTCAGCCATGGCCCCCAACATGGAAGGCTGGGAAGGGCTCCCAGGAGAGAGGGAATGGACAGCCTTCCCAGAGTCAGCAGCTACAGAAGGGTAGTGTGAACTGCATGTTCACCAGGGGAATGTTAGCTCTCTCCAGATGTGTCTTTTCTAGCTGAGAGCCAACTACTTTTTCTGGGCGTTTCCTGAAAAATTGGGGAAAAAAACATGGGTGCTCATTATCATATTCAGGAGTATATTATATGCAGGAAAACACAGTACATTGTTGAGGTCTTTTCTATCCTTATTTATATTAGTCTATGTGCTGCGAGTTGGATCTAGAGTAGTGAATTAGCCTGATGCTGTACATGTTTTCTCTTTGTAGTTCCTGCCATTTGTGTTTTGGGAATTTTGATGCTATGATTTTAAGTCTATAGATTTTCGTTTCTTAGATTTCCTCTATGAATTATATTTTCTACCATTCTAAAGTGGTTTTCTTTGATTAACTTAATGTTCTTGACTCTGAATCCAATTTACTTCAAAACTGAGATTGGGTCCCCTGCTTTCACTTTGTTTTCATTTGCCCTGTATGTCTTTGTTTGACTTTGAATATCTAAAGGTTTATCACCTGCATATAGCATCTGGTTAGGTTTTGTTCTGAGATTTACTCTTAGCCCTTCTTTTAACAGATGAATTTAGTCCATTTATATTTATTGTGTTTATAGTTGTTGTTGTTTTTTTTTTTCTTGAGACAGAGTCTCACTCTTTGCCCTTAGTAGAGTGCAGTCGCATCACAGCTCACAGCAACCTCTAACTCTTGGACTTAAGCAATTCTCTTGCCTCACCCTCCTGAGTAGCTGGGACTACAGGCACCCGCCACAATGCCCAGCTTTTTTTGTTGCAGTTACCACTGCTGTTTTAGCTGACGAGGGCTGGGTTTGAACCCACCATTCTTGGTATATGGGGCCAATGCCCTACCCACTGAGCCATAGACATTGCCTAATTATAGTTATGTTTTATCTTAGTACCATCATATTAGACTAGTTTTTTCTGTTTTATCTTTTAATTTATAGTTGGTGATTTTTGGTTTTTTGCTTATTGTTTTAAATATGTTCCTTTAATTTATCCTGAATGCTCTGTTTATTAGTACACACAATTACTCTCCATTATAAATACTGTCTCTCCATTTGACCAGGAGTATACTTTTTCTTCTACAATTTGCTTTCAAACTGACTGTTTTAAATTATACTTTCTCCATCTTTAGTTAGCTAAATTTTCCTCTAGTATAGTACTTATAAAATTTCAGTGAAGCTGTGAAATCCATTTAGTCCATCATGACCAGTGTGTTATAAGAAATGAAATAGGGGGCGGTGCCTGTGGCTCAGTGAGTAGGGTGCTGGCCCCATGTACCAAGGGTAGCAGGTTCAAACCTGGCCCTGGCCGAACTGCAGCAAAAAAATAGCCGGGCGTTGTGGCGGGCGCCTATAAGTCCCAGTTACTTGGGAGGCTGAGACAAGAGAATTGCCTAAGCCCAGGACCTGGAGGTTGCTGTGAGCCATGAAGCCATGGCACTCTACCAAAAGCGACAAAGTGAGACTCTGTCTCTAGAAAAAATAAAAATAAAAAAAAAAAGAAATGAAATAGGAAAGAATGGAATGGAAGGAACATAACAATGTATCTTTTATAATAATAGTACATATTTCATGATACTCTTTTCAACAGATAGAATAGATACAGATATAGCTGTTAGATGTGTCCTGAGTCTTAATGTAGAGCGAAATGTATTTATTATTGTGAGTGGCAGTGAAAAAAGGCTGCAAAACAATGCTCTGCGGTCTATATCATTGTAAAGGAGGGTTCAGTGGAGCTAGAATCCTTCACTTGTTGCATGTCTGAAATCATGACTGCCTTGCTATCTAAGTTTGCCAATTATAAAATTCTGGAATCATACCTTCTTTCACTTAGTATGTTGTAATCTTTGCTCTGAAGTCTTCTTGTGTTGTCTGTTCATATGGAGTAGTCTACGGCAACTTTGGACTTAAGTTGATCTAGGATGCCCAAAGGGACATACTTGTATGCTCTTTTGAACTTTTTTTTTTTTTTTTTTTTGGATTCACAGTCTCACTTTATCACTCTTGGTAGAGTGCTGTGACATCACAGCTCACAGCAACCTCCAGCTCTTGGGCTTAGGTGATTTTCTTGCCTCAGCCTCCCAAGTACCTGGGACTACAGGCACTCTATTTTTTGGTGCAGTTTGGCGTGGGCTGGGTTCAAACCTGCCACTCTCCGTATATGGGGCCGGTACCCTACCCACTGAGCTACAGGCGCCGCCCTCTTTTGAACTTTAGTTTAGAAAACTCAAGTTTTCTTTTGCTTCTGGAAGTTTACTTAATTTTTATCTTTAAATTTTTTTATTTGATTCCATTGACCTCTTTACAAATACACATCATTTGTATGTTGTATGTCCCTTAACTATTTTATAAAACTATCTTATTTTTAATTCTTGTTAATACTTTATTAATTTCCAGCTATTGTGTTTACTCATCAGTCCTGTTCATCAGGTTCAATGTGTCTCACATTGTTTTTTCAGCACTGGCTAATCTTCTTTGTGGTGACTTTCTTTGGTATTTTCATTTTTCTCTTCTATTTTGCCTTTGGCTACTATCAACTCATGTTTCAGTATCTCCTGTGGTTTTGCCCATTTTTCTGTGGTCTTCTATCTCTGTTTGATTGTTCTGCTACATTTCCTTTGGATGTATTTTTTTTTTAGATGATTTTCATCCGTTCACTGTCATGTCTTTATCTTGTTTCTTTCCTTTTCATTTGTGTATCTTACAGACCCTGTACTATTTTTAAAAAATAATTATTATTCCTGCTTCTCACCCATAAATACAGTGAGTTTTTCCTACATCATATATCTGTAGGATAATAGCTGTTAGGACAGTGTTTTATACTAAATGTAATTCTCTCTGCTTAATATCTTTATGAGTGGGGGTCAGCGTGGCGGAGAGCTTGAGCAAGGGAGAGAATTTAGGAGTGCATGTTTGTTTAACCTTGCGTCCTCCTTTGTCTACAGAGATGGGCAGTTACAGTGATGCTTGTGTTTCAGAACTTCCCTTAGGGCCTCAGCAATGTGTATACTTCAGGCAAATAGGTTTCTGAATGATTCCTTATTGACCTTAGAGTTCTCCTTAGTTAATTGCAGAACTGTGCTCTCCCACATGCCGAGGTCTGTTCCCATAGGCAACCTCTTTCCCTCTGTCTTGTCCTGGCCCTGTTGGATCCAGTTGCATATGGCAGCCTTTCCAGGTATTTTGCCATTCAGGACTTTGAGTCCTAGTTTTATCAAAGAACTGATTTATTTTTTCTACTTCTCAGTATCTTCGATGTTCTTTGTGATTTCTGAAAAGATACGGAGAGAGAAAATTCATTATTGCCTCAAAAGCTGACGCCCTTTCTGACACTTCCGTTCTCTTTAACTTTGATGATGTACATTACATACACCAAAATTAGATCTGCTTTAACGAGAGTGAATTTGAGACCTTGAGAGTTATTGTGATGGAACTAGGGCCATACAGTTCAGTAAGAATGAACTGACAGTCTCTAGCCAGAGTTCAATGTGGAGATATGAAATGGTGTCTTTCATTTTTCTTTTACTTTTTCTTGTGGCCGGGGCTGGGTTTGAACCCGTCACCTCCGGCACATGGGACTGGCACCCTACTCCGTTGAGCCACAAGCACCACCCTTCTTTTTCTTTTCTTTTCTTTTTCTTTGAGAAAAAGAGAGAGCCAGAGTCTCACTCTGTCGCCCAGAGTAGAGTGCTATGGCATCTTCATATCTCACAGCAACCTCAAACTCTTGGACTCAGGCAGTCTCTTGCCTCAGCCTCCTGAGTAGCTGGGACAACAGGCACCCCCTACCATGCCCAGCTAGTTTTTCTATTTTTAGTAGAGATGAGGTCTCACCCTTACTCAGGCTGGTCTCAAACTCCTGAGCTCAAGCGATCAACCCACCTTGACCTCCCAAAGTGCTGTTATCACAGACATGAGCCACAGCACCCAACTTGAATGGTGTCTTATGAATGTAATGCAGATAAAGCCTGGTTGCTCTCCTTTGTCCACGCAGGGAGCTTTTATTGCTTTGTTGCCTTTACTAATGAATGAAGTCTAATTGCATTATGTTGGCTTGGTTGATGAGCCAGAGTTTAAATACTGAACTCAGCTTTAATCTATATTAGAGGATCTATAGTGAGTCAAACCCAAGAGCAGGAAGGAGAGGGATAAGATCCCCAGCACTCATATGGCACTGTCTCCGTTAAGCTTCACAGTCCCTCTGATCTGGCATTGTTGTCCCTTTTTGACACATGAAGAAACGGGGCAAAGAGCCGAGGTAACCTCTCAAAGCCACCAGTTAGGAAGTATTGATGCTCCAACTTTCAACTGTTCCTTCCTGCCTCCTGGGATACGATATTCACTCATGTAAAGCCATCTCAACCACAGCTTTGGGGTTCTATAAAGATAAAATCAAAAGACACACAAATAGGGCTGCTAGGTCCCATCTTTCAAGCCAGGTGATGCTGCTACTTTCCATGTACTAAGGGGCCATTTCTCTGAGTAGCAGTCACCGTCACACCCAGCACTTAACTGGGCATGTCTTCAACCTACAGTTCGTAGCCATTAATTAGTTCCTGTGACATAAGTCATTGTTACCTCCTGGTACAGATGAGACAGCTAGCATGGAGAGTGGTTAAGTAATTTTTCTAGGATTCCCAGGAGAGAGCTGGGACTGGACCTCTCCTTCCAAGGATTAGCCCATGACCCTGCCTGAGATTGTTTAGCAATTTCAATTCCCTTCATCACTGATTCTGTTCACAAATTCTCTCTATGTCACCTATGGTGCCATCCACAGTATACCATAGGACACGGTAGCAGATGAGGAAGAGAAGGCTCAAATCAAGGATTACATGCACAGGAAGCTTCTTTTCTTTTTTTTTTTTTTTTTTTGAGACAGAGCCACAAGCTGTCACCCTGGGTAGATTGCCATGGCATTACAGCTCACAGCAACCTCCAATTCCTGGGCTTAAGCAAGTCTCTTGCCTTGACCTCCCAAGTAGCTGGGACCACAGGCGCCCGCCACAACACCCAGCCATTTTGTGGTTGCAGCCGTCATTGTTGTTTGGCGGGCCCGGGCTGGATTCGAACCCTCCAGCTCAGGTGTAGTGGCTGGCACCTTAGCCCATTGAGCCATGGGCGCCGAGCCATGGGGCCAGCCTTTATTTTCAACAAAGTAGTTCAGATCATGAAACTAAGACCATTTTGTTTAAAAATTGACAATGACAGAATTTTCTTTATAAAAAATTACATTGAGAGGGCTATGGGGAAGGAACTGGCTTATTGGGGGAGGATTACTAAGCAGTAGAAAGTGAAGTATATGCCCATTTGCCCTTTTAGCTCTTTTTAGTTTCAGTAAGAAATAGCCGTTTTTAGAGTACATATATCTGTAACCACACAAAATATGACTAGCTTAATAAAGTGTGAAGATCATATGAAAACTAACCCCCCAGGCTCAGCGCCTGTGGCTCAAGCTGCTAAGACACCGGCCACGTACACCTGAACTGGCAGGTTCGAATCCAGCCTGGGCCCGCCAAACAACAATGACGGCTGCAACCAAAAAATGGCCAGGCATAGTGGCCGGCGCCTGTAGTCCCAGCTACTTGGGAGGCAGAGGCAGGAGACTCGCTTGAGCCCAGGAATTGGAGGTTGCTGCGAGCTGTGATGCCACAGCACTCTATTCAGGGTGACAGTTTGAGGCTCTGTCTCAAAAAGAAAGAAAGAAAACGAACCCCCCAAAAGTCTTATTTCTGAATACTTGCTTTATAATGGAAGTAGCCTCAGATTTCATCCAACCATTACCAGATAATTTATTTGTTCCTTAAGTAACATTTTAATATATAGTGTTTTCTATATAATGATGTTTTTGGAGTAACAAGGCAGTGAGTGAAAAAGAAAGCACACTTAATATGTAGGTAGGCGTATCGGCACTTTTCTTTGTACATGAAGCCCATTATCTCCAAATGATAACTTTGTTGACAGTACCCACAGATATACTTGGAGCCAGGTTTTATAAAATAGATCCAGAATCATATGACTAAGAGACCCAGCTGATGATACATGTCAGCCTCAGATAGATGGTACATTTTCTGTTTTAAAGACTCAAACAAAACTTTTCACATTCTTCTTTAAAAAAAAAATTACATTTGAAGTCCTTTTTCACCCAAACACATTTTGAGATAAGAGCTCACAAGTCTTGACATTATTTCATTTTGTTATGCGCATCTGTCAAGGAACCAAGATACGATACAGCTACTAAAAACTGATGATTATGGAACAGAGAAACTTGACAGCATTTCATTTCCTTTATGTTCTGATTGTACATTTATCAGGAAACCTGTATCTCTCCTAGTTCCGCTAGAAATTGGTAGAATTCAGGAACTCAAAGGCTTGGCAAAGAACTGTCCTATTATTTGGTATCATCTTACATTTTAGAGAAGTTGCTTGGTGGAGTCATTGTTAAAGCTTTTGCTTCTCTTTTCATTATTGTGGGCCACTATCCACAGACCACATTTCTATAGGCCTATGACTGCTTTGCTGCACAAATTAAACGCCAGGATATTTCATACATAACACTCCAGCGTTTCAATGCTTGTCAATCAGAGTTTATGAAATATAGGGATTACAACTTGATATTAACATCCATATCTATTGTGCTCATTTTATGTGTGAAAATGAGAAACCCTCCTGCAGACACTGGGTTTCCCAGGCCCTTTGTCGCCCTGTTTTTAATTTATCTCCAGGTTTTGAGTCAGGAAAATGATGTTGCTTATCAATTTAATGTAGTGATAAAACATATCTATGAATCAGAGCGATCAAAAAGTTGTTTGGCTTTCAGGACAGCCCCACTAAGAGGGTTCCAGTGGAGCTAATTCCTACATGGAATTGAGTATCCCTCTTTTTTAATTGTGCTTCACATGAAGAAGTGGACATAGAACTTCGTCGTTTTAGAGAGGAAGACTTTAAAACTTTTAAACATGTTCTTTTTATCCTTGCCTATTTTTTTAAACAGGTGTATTTCAAAAGGAATTATCCAGAAATTACACAGACTGACCATGTGGGAAACCCTTCCAACGGACAACCCTCAGCCCTGACTATTTTTGAGACAGCACTGTGATTCTACCGAGATGTCGCATCTATTCCATTTTCTAATAGTTTTTGCACTGTGTAAACTATATTGTACTTTTAATACTCTGTCAACAAATATTTATACAGACATGATGTTAGTAGCTCATTTGGATTCCCCGCGCCCCCCACCCCCGACCTCATCTAGTGATACGAAGTTCTAACAAAAAATGATTTATTTTTATTTAAATGTTATTGTTGTGGTTATTTTTTAATCAGAGGTGCAGGCCACCAGCAAAAGTTGTCTATCAGGTTTTGTGCCTTAAAAGACTCCAGAGCCAAAGCTCATCTTTAAGGAACAGGAAAAAAGTTGTCACAAGTTTGGATTTGTGTGTGTGTTATTGCTCCCAAATTACGTGTTAATTTCCATTTATATCAGGGATTCTATTTACTTGAAGATAAAATGAAGCTGACATTTTGTCTCACGTTTTCTTTAACTTAAGTGGGATCCATTATTTCTCCCAAAGGCCTCTGGTTAGTACAGATAAAAGCAATAGGAAAAACAAAAAAATACATTTTTGTTTAAGTGACATTATAGTAGGGTGACAAAAAAGTATACATGATTAAAGTGTACAAGGACAATATTTGGTCATATATTCTTAACCAGAAAGAAAGAAATGTAATATTTTCTCAAAATGGGAACCTTTATAGGTAGATTTGATACCAAAAGACACAAATATGACATCCTTCATCCTTTACATTTATGAGATTCTAACAGGGTGACTGTGGTGAAGTTTTGGGCTCAACATGATGGTACTTTCCACAAAGGCCAAAACGCTAACTATAATTTCCCGAAATATGTGGTCATATTCTTACTGGAATTCTGGCTTACAGAAGGTTAACCCTCTGTGAACTATAAGACTTTTGGCTTTGCCTTTATGGAAATCCTTTCTAAATTGCATACATCAGCTTTCTTGGTGAGCCAAACTAAGAAAAGAATTGACTGTAATTATGCAATACCTTCCCAGGATGTTACTGGATGATCCAAAAGGTTCACTTTCATGAGTTTGTCCACGTTAGTTTACTTCTGACCACAATAGCAGTTTTTTTAAGGTTTCTGATTAGCGAATCAACAAATTGCAATATTTCCTAGGACCTGTTGTACTTTTCTAAACTATGGGTTTTTAGTTTTTCTTGATGGTGGGGGCTGCGGTATGTTGAGTTCAGTTTACTAAAGGTTTCACTGTCATGGTTTAAAGTGGATTCTCATGACCTCTCAGAAATAAGGGGTAATCACCCTCAAATTGCATATATTAATATATGTGCCTTTATGTGGCAGGCCTTTTAGAAACATGCTTTATAGAACAAGCACTTAAAAAGCACACAGCTAACTACCAAAATATATCAAGTGTAGTAGCTGTTTAGCTCTTTGTATTTAGAAATATGGTTACCATTCAGTCAAATAAACCACACACAGTAAGGAGTTTGTGAATAGTTATGATTAGTATTGTAGGTTACTGAAATGCCAACCTTAATCATGATGATGTTTGTTTAGACTTATTTATAATGTGCATATGTTTATTTGGTCTTTAGAGGGGAAAGGCTGTCATATGAACATGTTTCTATCACATTTCTGTTTTAATGTTACAGGGTTTTTTAATGAAACAAAATTCACTTGAAATAAATGACAGTTTTTATCACCATTCAGAGATCTGTACTTTAATTTTTAGAGGGATTACTGACTCAGGTCCTTAGTGATGAAAGCTATTGAGTTCTCCTGAGATCAAAAAAAAATATGAGCTCAAAAAATTAACTTCCATTATCCACTGGTTTTCTTGACTAATTGGGTATACCAAATATTCCAAACAGATTTCAGTACGTTTCAGACAGATCGAAGCGGTTGCTATTTTAGCAAGTCCGGAAAGGGAGAGTATTAATTTGTCCCACAGGCTTGACCAAGTATTAAATGGTTGATGTTTGGGGTTGTATTTTTGTCTTTTCAGATGTCTTTGTCCAAAATTGATAAGAAACATGTGTTGCCACTGTGCATAACACACTAGAATATTGATTCTCAAAGCTCGGTCCCTGAGCCAGCAGCATACCGTACCCTGGCACTTGTTTGATGTTGCAGATTTTTGTGCCTTACCCCAAAAATCTGCTGAGTCAGAAACTCTGGTGGTGGAGACCAGTGATCAGTGTGTTCAAAGGCCGGAAGGCTGATTCTCATGCAGCTAGAGTCTCAGAACCAGCACCATAGAACACACAGAACTCATTAAGAAACACACGGAAATATATGCGCACATCTCCATGTCCACCTAGTATGTGTTGCAGCTCCAGAGGTAAATAATTACTGGGGTGTCCAGGGACAGATGACTCTTGACAGTTGGCATTTAAATCAAAATGACTAATTAAGTGTCCTCAACAACCTGATCTGAAGAATAGAAAAGAGGGTCCATGTCAAAGAAATATCCTCATTATCCTCATCTAAAATCAGCACAGTTTCATTTTTTCTAGGAAGTGTTCTTAAGATGAGTCTTCAGATTGGGTAGCCCCTGTGTATTTCTGTGACACCTTGAGCACCTCCCGTATTACACTGAATCATAGGCAGGATCTGCAGTGTGTGGGGCCCCCACTTAGAAGGGCCCAGTACTTGGTCCTGTTTTCATCATCTTGAAATTCTGAAGGTTTAGACAAAGGACCCTGGTGCCATTTTGCACTGGAACCTGTGAATTATGTAGTCTGCCCTCATTGTCAGTATTTGTGGATGTTTCTTCACTAAACCATGAGCTTCTGAGGACTAGACCGTGCCCTGTTCATATTTTAATCTATATCTACTAGCAGTGTTAATGCGTGGGTGCTCAGTAAGTGTTCGCTGAGTGAATAAGCACTGAGAATAAACCTAACCTTTCTAATTATGACATTTTAAGAGGAAGGTTGGGGTAATAGAACCCGGGTTCAGAGGTCAGTCACCAATTTGTCCTGGCCCACAATAAGTATGGGAATTTCAATAAAGTATGTAGAAACTTTTACAGCCCCTTGATATTGCCTTTACATCCACATTCATGACTCGTAGACTCCTGAGCAGGCCAGAGACCAGTTTGTTGAACTTGGATGGTGAGACATGGGGCACACTAGCCATGCGCAGTAGCCCCGCTGACTATAATAGTTTGCAATAGCTTGGAAATTAAAAAAAATTAAATAAAACCAATTCTTTTTTTGAGACAGTTTCAAGCTGTCGCCCTAGGTAGAGCGCTGTGGCATCACAGCTCACAGCAACCTCCAACTCCTGGGCTCAAGCAATTCTCCTGCCTCCACCTCCCAAGTAGCGGGGACTACAGATGCCCGCCACAACGCCTGGCCATTTTTTGGTTGCAGCCGTCATTGTTGTTTGGCAGGCCCGGGCTGGATTCAAACCCGCCAGCTCAGGTGTACCTAGCTGGTGCCTTAGCCCGTTGAGCCACAGGCGCTGAGCCAATAAAACCAATTCTTAATCCCAGATAGTTAAGAAACGCAACTTTAGCACAAAGCCTTGGATATGGTTCACTCTCAATAAACACTAGCCTCCTTATCCATCAAGGAAAAATCCTGTCATCTTTACGTTTAAAATTAGACCACTTAGGCTTTCAAAATATATGAGCAATATTTTAATTTTTTTATTTCAGATTGATATGAGGGTGCAAATGTTTAGTTTGCACTGTTTTCATTTCAAAGGTAAAGTTCAAGTTGTACCCTTCACCCAGGGGCCATGCTGAACACCAGGTGAGATCCCCCCAAGCACCCTTCCCTCTCTCCCTCCCCCTCCTCTTCCTACCCCCACTAGGCTATACTTGTGCTTTTCTTTTGTGTGGGCTTGGAGTTGTTTATATATTGGCTTCATATTAGTATTGAGTACATTGGATACTTTTTTTTTCCCCATTCTTGAGATACTTTACTGAGAAAAATGTGTTGCAGTTCCATCCAGGTAAACATAAAAGATGTAAAGTCTCTATCTTTTCTTAGGGCTGAATATTACTCCAGGGTATACACATACCACAGTTTGTTAATTCATTCATGGGTTGATGGGCACCTGGGTTGATTCCACATCTTGGCATTAGCAATATTTTTTTTTTTTTTGAGACAGAGCCTCAGGCTCTCACCCTGGATAGAGTGCTGTGGCATCACAGCTCACAGCAACCTCCAATTCCTGGGCTCAAGCAAGTCTCTTGCCTCCGCCTCCCAAGTAGCTGGGACTGCGGGCACCCGCCACAACGCCCGGCCATTTTTTGGCTGCAGCCGTCATTGTTGTTTGACAGGTCCGGGCTGGATTCAAACCCACCAGCTCAGGTGTACATGGATGGCGCCTTGGCCCACTGAGCCACAGGCGCCAAGTCGCCACTCTGATTTTTTGAAATGGTATCTCCATATTTAAATCTGCATTTCCTGATATATGTAAAATTTGAATATCCTTTAAAGGCTATTTAGGTTTCTCCATTTGAGAATTATTTATTTGTGTTCCTTCCTCATTTTCTATTAGGTCACTAGTCTTTTTTTTTTTTTTTTTTAACAGATTTTAGTTCCTCATATTTATGAGGTATTAAAGGCTTTTTAAAATTGCATTTACTGTAGAGATAGTTTCCATCCATCTAGACTAGTTTATGGGACTTCTCTACTGTGATGAAATGAAAATTTTCTCTCAAGTATTTATCCTAAGACTTATATGTGCGGCTCAGCACCTGTGGCTCAACAGGCTAAGGCGCTAGCCACATACACCTGAGCTGGCGGGTTCGAATCCAACCTGGGCCTGCCAATAATGGTGGCTGCAACCTTAAAAAAAAATGGCTGGGCGTTGTGGTGGGCGCCTGTAGTCCCAGCTACTTGGGAGGCAGAGGCAAGAGACTCGCTTGAGCCCAGGAATTGGAGGTTGCTGTGAGCTGTGATGCCACAGCACTCTATCCAAGGTAACAGCTTGAGGCTCTGTCTCAAAAAAAAAAAAAAAAACTTACATGTGCTTACAATTTGTTTTTTCACAGTTAGATCTTTAATTCATCTGAAATTTTAATTTTATAAATAGTGAACATTTAGTTATATCTAGTGAGCTAGATAAGTATGCAAATATATTTATTAAATAGGGTTTTTTCCCCACACTGAATTTCCCTATCTCTGTCATTTTCCCTTATGTTAATGTCATACTATTTTTTTTACTTTTGTTTTATAAGACCTAATCAGGGCATATCTTTACTTAATTCTACTTCAGATTGTCTTGTTTACTCTTGATCCTTTAAAAAAGCTCTCACACATTAATCTTAGGGTCAGATTGTTTTATTTCTATAAAGAACCCTTTTGGGATTTTATTGGGAATTCATTGAATCTATAGATAGTTTAAGAAAAAAGAAATTTTTTTCTTTTTTTTTTGAGACAGAATCTCACTTTGTCACCTTTGATGGTTGAGTGCCATGGTGTTGTATCTCACAGCAATGTGACATATGACATGACATATCTCACGTCATATCTCAAACTCTTGGTCTCAAGTGGTCCTCTTGCCTCAGCCTCCCAAGGATCTGGGACTATAGGCACCTGCCATAACGTCCGGCTATTTTCAGAGATGGGGTCTTGCTCTAACTCAGGCTAGTCACAAACTCGTGAGCTCATCCACCCACCTTGGCATCCCAGAGTGCTAGGATTACAGGCATGAACCACCACTCCTGGCCTTGGAATCTCTTCTCTTAAAGTTCATCTCTCATTTCTCTCACTGCTCTAGTCCTACATTTATACCTAGATTTTGCTGCTTTACACAATTTACCTTTATTTTTTTTTTGAGACAAAGTCTCACTCTGTTACCTGGTTAGAATGCCATATCATCATAGCTCACATCAACCTCAAACTCCTGGGCTCAGGAAATTTTCCTGCCTTAGCCTCCTGAGTAGCTGAGACTTTAGGCACCCCACAATGCCTGGCTAGTTTCTCTATTTTTAGTAGAGACAGGATCTTGCCCTTGTTCACACTAGTGTTTATTTTCTCTGGGACATAGTTTCACTATATCGCCATTGGTAGAGTGCTGTGTCATCCCAGCTCACAGCAACCTCAAACTCTTGGGCTAAAGTGATTCTCTTGCCTCAGCCTCCCCCAAGTATCTAGGACTACAGGTGCCCACCACAATGCCCAGCTATGTATTTATTTATTTATTTATTTATTTATTTATTTATTTATTTATTTTTATTGCAGTTGTCGTTGTTTAGCTGGACCAGGCTGGGTTCTAACATGCCAGCCTTGGTGTATGTGGCTGGTGCTGTAACCACTATATTTCAGGCACCAAGCCTCAAACTGGACTTTAACTCCTGAGTTCAAGCAATGCACCTGCCTCAGCCTCCCAGAGTGCTAGGATTACAGGCGTGAGCCACGGGCCCAGCCTAGTTTACGCTTTGTTTTTCCTGTCAAATTCTCTCATCTATGACCATGATATATTTCTCATTTTGCTTGATCTTCCTTCATGTCTGTCACCAAAGTTTCTTAAATTTTTTGTGAAATTATTGTGTATTTTGTGTTATATACCCCAGGTACCTTGTAATTGTTGCAGTTGCAAATTTTATCTTTCAACAATTACATGTTCTCTTTGCTAGTATTTAGCAACTTCACTGACCTTTGTATATCAGTTTTATATCCAACAACTTTTATTACTGCTAATAGTTTAGATGTATTTTCCCTTCCATTTTCATCATCTACACATAGCTATTTTATTACTTATTTTCTTATGTTTATACTTTTTTCATGTCCTAATGCACTACTTCAGAATTCTAGGGTAACGTTAAGTAGAAATGTGCTTCTATATTTCAGTACGTATATAATTTACTATAAATAGTAGATACACTTTAATCACATTAATATGCTTTCTGATCCTTGTTTGCTAAGGAATTTGCTTTTTATGTCATGAATGGATATTAAATCATATTTTACCAAATGTTTTTTTGAATTTATTGATATAATTCTTTTTTTCTTTATTAATGGGATGGGTTATGTTAAAATAATTTTTATTTTCTAATGTTAATTTTCCCTTGCATTTGTGAAATAAACCCTTCTTGGTCTCAAAATGGCGTGATTTTTTAAGCATCGATGCATCTACTTTGTTAATATTTTGTATATAATTTTAGCTTCTTTTTAATAATTGAGAAAGATCCATACTTTGCCACATTAAATTAGTTGTGGAGCGCTTTTCTCTTTGTACACTTTTTAAAAAGAATTTTTATTAAATTGGAATAATCTGTTTCTTAGAAATTGGATAGATCTATAAAATCATCTAGACTTAATACAGTTTTCTTGTGGTTACATTTTGTGTATTTTGGAGGGTGGAGAATAAAGGGGATGGATTTTAGCTACTGGTTTAATTTTCATAGTTGTTATATATCTGCTTAAGCTTTCTATTTCTGCTTGAGTTATGTTTTAGTTATTTTTTCTAAGAAATTACCCATTTTATCTGATTTCTCCATATTTTTGGTATAAAGTTGTTCATAGTATTACTTTACCATCTTTCTTTTACTTTTGTCACTCCATTTATTCCTAATACAGTATGTTTTTTTTCTGGAGACAAAAGTTTCACTCTGTCACCCGAAGTACAGTGCTTTGGAGTCATCATAGCTCATTACAACCTCTAACTTCTGAATTCAATCCATCCTCTTGCCTCACCCTCCCATGCAGCTGAGACTATAGGTGCATGCCACTGGGCCTAGCTAATTTTTCTATTTTGGTCGAGACGGGATCTCACTCTTGATCAGGCTGGTCTTTTACTCCTGATCTTAAGTGATTCTCCCACCTCAGCCTCTCAGACTGCTAAGATTATAGGCAGAAACCTCTGCACCCAGCCTCTAATAAATAATACTTATATTTTCCCCATAATTTGTTTTGTTTTGATCATCTTTGCCAGTTTTGTCTATTTTATTATTAGTTTTAGAAAACCATCTTTTGTTTTTACTTATCCTCTGAATTGTTTTTTGTTTTAGGATAAACTATTTTTCATAGTTGTTTGTTTGTTCATTTGTTTTGACTAACTACGCCTTATTAGCCCACCTATGTCCTAGGATGTATTATTACCTCAAAGTATTTCTTCTTGAACATTTTAACTCTCTTTTAAAAATTTGGAAGCATTTACTTTTAAGTTTGATTTAATATCTAAAATAGGAAACCATTCTTTTCCAATTAGCTCTCCTGTCACTGCCTGCCATTTTTTGTTCTGTAGTCATTTTACCCCCTAATACAGTGGTTCTTAACTTTCCTAATGCTGTAAGCCTTTAATACAGTTTCTGTGGATTGTGACCCACAGGTTGAAAACCATTGCTCTAATACTATGTGATTTTATTTCTATCTTTCCCTGTGGCTGGATTATAATATATCTTTATTCTTAAAATTATGTAATCTCTCAGGGCATTAGACCTGCTATAAAAGTCACATGTTGAAAAACCAGTATTTTTAGATAATGAATTAAAAGTTTTCTGAGAAATGTAAAATAAATTTGTTGTTTTTGAACCATAGAGAATAGTTTTCTTATTCAAATAAGATAGTTTATCTTTTTTTACCTTTTATATATTTTAATATGCAGTGATTTTTATCAGCATGATGTATGTATACATACTAGGTAGGACTGAAGAGACTAAAGAGATTGTAGATGTTGGGATCTAAGTTGTTTTGCTTTTATTAGTGTACATAACAGCTCAGATACGTCTATGACTTTTTATTAAGTTTTATTACATTTTTATTTAGCATACTTCATTCATACTTCAAAATTTTAAGTAGGTTTACATTGTAATACTTCCTAATATACACAAATCTTAATACATTTTAGATTTAGGACATTGCTTTAATATTTTTGTATTTTGTCATCTTAAGATCACATTGGACACAAAGTAGAAGAAGCCCTTATTAATGAAGAAGCAATTTTGAACCTCATGGAAAATAGTCAGACTTTTCAGCCTTTGACCCAAAGACTGAGTGAGTCACCAGTTTTCAGTAAGTAACAATGCTACTGTAAATACTCAGGATTTTAAATCAGTGACAGTGTGTATTAGGGGGGAATTTTTTTTCTTTGATTTGAAGAAATTAATGTGAAGTAAATGCTTACTGTAATGAATATAAAAATGAAACCTTGCATTAAATTGAGTAACTTTGTTTTTTTTTCCTATATAGTTTTTTCTAAAAAACAATTTTAAAAGAAAAAAATTTTTTAATTTTACTTTCGTTGGGGTAAAGCCCTGTTGCTTTGGAGGGAAAATGCACTTATTTTGAATTAATATTCTCCAAAGTTAAGGACATTAATGAAACACTATAATTGGTTCTTTTTTGGTGAGTATCAGAAATTGGACTGGATAATTCTGCCCTTTTTTTTTTTTTTGAAGCAACAAAGTCTTACTGGCTCTGTCACCCAGGCTGGAGTACAGTGGCATAATGATAGCTCACTGCAGCCTCAAACTCCTAGGCTTAAGTGATCCTCCTGCCTCAGCTTCCCCAGTGCCTGGTACTATAGATGTGCACCATCACACCTAGCTAATTTTATTTGTTTTCTTTTGTTTAGCAGCCCAGACAGGGTTCAAACCTGCCACCCCCACTGCATGGGGCCAGCACTCTAACCACTGAGCTACGGGCACCCAGCTACTAATTTTTTTTGTTCTTAAGGAGGTGGGTTCTTGCTGTGTTGCCCAGCCTGATCACTGGGATTACAGTCATAAGGAATCGTGCATCATGCTATTCATTTTTGTCTGGCTTAGCACATGATGGTTATTTCTGAATATTTTTGCATCACCATAAATATGTTTTCATTAACATCATAAGCTTTTTTTTTGTTTTTTGAGACAGAATTTTGCTCTATTGCCCGGGCTAGAGTGCCATGACCTCAGCCTATCTCACAGCAACCTCAAACTTCTGGGCTCAAGCAATTCTCCTGTCTCACCCTCCTGAGTAGCTGAGACTACAGGTGTGCACTGCCATACTTGACTTATTTTTCTGTTTGTAGTAGAGAGGGAGTCTCACTTTGCTCAGGCAGTCATCCTGCCTCAAGCTGTCAGAGTGCTAGGATTATAGGCATGAGCCACTGTGCCCAGACTAGCATCATAAACTACTTATAAGATTTCTTCTTAAGGCTCGGCGCCTGTGGCTCAACGGGCTAAGGCACCAGCCACGTACACCTGAGCTGGCGGGTCCGAATCCAGCCTGGGCCCGCCAAACAATAATGACGGTTGCAACCAAAAAATGGCCGGGCATTGTGGCAGGCACCTGTAGTCCCAGCTACTTGGGAGGCAGAGACAGGAGACTTGCTTGAGCCCAGGAATTGGAGGTTGCTGTGAGCTGTGATGCCACAACACTCTACCCAGGGTGACAGGTTGAGGCTCTGTCTCAAAAAAAAAAAAAAAAAAAAAGATTTCTTTTTAATAATTTGATCTAACTTACTTACATCTTTTGCAGAAATTTAGTTGATACTTTGTTGCATAAAGTTATTTATGTTTCGCTTGGCAGTGATTTTATGTTTCTTTCATTTTCACTGTCTATTTTTTTATTTTTATGGTGCCAAATGCAATTCCATTTCCATGTAATGTCATTTCTGTGTTATTTACATTTTCATCTGGATGGAACATAAATTGACTGATTGTGAATAATACCAAAATTCCTGTATACACTCATTTCTCAAAAACATTTTAAACAGTGGGAGGGAACTTTTCTCTTTTTAAAAAATTGTACATATTTATAGGATGCATAGTGATGTTTCAGTGCAAATAGTGTATAGTGATCACATCAGGATCATTTGTATATCCATCCACTCCTGAGCTCAAGGAAACTAGACCCCAAGTAGCTAGGATAAGAGGTGTGTGCTGCAGCATCTGTTTTTTCTTTTTTAGATGAGTGATTACATGCAGAAAGAAATCATCTCAAGAACACATTTAAAAATTAATTTTAGGTTTATAATCTAAAATATTCTATTTCCCCCATTTGAATAAGTTAATATATATACCAAAGTATTTAAATTGTATCTAGTTATAAAAACACAGAGAAGGACATAGAAAAAGTTAAATTAAAAAAGATCCTATATCATTGCATCAGACAAATATATTATTAGCAGATATAATTCTGCCTTGACTAAGGTTACAAAAGTGCAATCTCAGTGCTATCAAAGATCTGAGAAGAAAGTATCTATAATCCATTTGCTAGTATTATTTTTTTAAAAGGAGGCAGAAAAAAACATTTTAAGTTTAAGAAATGAATCATTACCAAAATGACTCTTATAAGCAAATATTTTTATTTTGTTTTACATTTGATAGCTTGACTAAACCAATTTCTTTAATATCAACAAAGAAAACCTAAAACTTGATATTTTAGTGAATGACGAATGTTATTGCCTTTATTTACAGAGAAATAAGTGGTATAGTAGAAATTAGAAAAAATTTCCTTCTCTCTGATTTTTTTTAAGTAACAGCTTTAATAATTTATTATTTACATAATTCACATGCCATAAAATTCAACTTCTAATGCATACAGTTTGGTAATTCCTAATATATTCATGGAGTTGGACAACCATTACCACTATTAAATTTCTCTCTTCAGAAAGAGACCCTCTTTTAAGACTATTCACTTCCCATTCTTCTTCCCAGCCCTTGGTAACCACTAATTTATCTTTTCCTTTGCTAGATTTACCTATTTGGGACATTTCATATAAATAGAATCATATAACTATATAGCCTTTGTATCTGGCTGCTTTAATTTAGCATAATGTTTTCAAAGTTTATCCATGTTGTAGCATGTATCATTACCTTATTACTTTTTCTTGAATAATATTCCATCATATAGATAATACACATTTTGTTTATTCATCATTTGTTGGATATTGGGTTGTTTCTACTTTTTTGGTTATTATGAATACTGCTGTCATTATTCATGAACAGATTTTTATGTGGACATGTTTTCCATTCTCTTGGGTATTCGTATACATAGAAGTTGCATTGCTGAGTTATATGGTAACTCTGTTTAACACTTTGAGGAACAATCAATAGGTGCACCATTTTACAATCTGACAGGTAAATGTATAGAAATCCAGCTTGTCTACATCCTTGTCAACACTTTATATTATCTGTCTTTTTATTTTTAGCTATCTTAACACGTATGAAGTGGTGGTTTTATATGTACAGTATAATATTATGAGCCACTTTTAAAGCTGTCTTGTATTTTTCAACCACAGACTTCATTTGGCTATTCTGTGAGCTAAATAAAGCTTAAGTGAAGAATAAGATATTTACATATATAATTTTTAAGGTACTTCCTCAGCATTTATTCATATATTTATCATATGTTTTGTGTTTACTTTTTAATACTTTTGACCATGTTTGGTTTACTGCTCCTTAAGCTTAAGTAGATAGTAAGATCTTAGACAGCTTTTTAAAGTGCAAATTTCTACTAGGTGCAATAGCATGTGCCTATAATACCAGCTATGTTGGAGGCTGAGAAGGGAGAATTGTTTGAGCCTAGGAGTTTGAGGCCAATCTGGGCAACAGAACCAGATCCCACTATGTTTCAGAAATGCAAATTTATGAGACCTACCTCAGAAATTCTAATTCACTCGATCTATAATAGGGTCTGAAAATCTTATTTTTATTAATAGCACTAAGTTATTCTAATGTAGCTGGTTGAGATCACAGTTCGATGAGAGAGTTACATGACCTATTGAGCATTCACACCAACTATATTCTTTTAGCACCTGCCAGCATCCGTAATGATGTTATTTTATAATTGAATTGTTGTATTATTTAGGAAATTTAGTGATTGCTTCACTTATTTTATAGTGGACGGTAGTCCTGATGAGGCTCTGGTACATCTTCTTGCTGGTTTGGAAAGTGATGGATATCAGGGGGAAAGAAATAGGATGCCATCACCATGTCGCTCTTTCGGAAATAATAAATATCCACAAAATAGTGATGATGAAGAAAGTGAACCACAGATTGAAAAAGAGGAAATGGAGCTTAGTTTGGTTATGTCCCAGAGATGGGACAGCAATATTGAAGAACATTGTGCCAAAAAGAGGTAATTGTTTAGTTATTTTAATAACTTCTTGTGTCATTATTCTTTAATCAGAAATTAATTTCCTTATAGATTTCTTAATACCCTCAAGTAGTGGTCTGTTTTTCATATGGCATATATTTTGTATTATAGGTAAAATAAAGTTTTGCTACATTCAAAAAGCTTAACCTAACTTCTAGAAGTCATCTATTTATATATGCAGTGTTGACGTATACAAGTGATAAATGGGACAAAATCAAAGTGCCTCCTTATCTCAGACTTGACAAAAAGAATGCTCTGATAGTTAAACTGTTGTGGATTGGAACAACAATATGTAGAGTCAGCTGAAGAAAAGGAATTGCTTTCAGATCTAGTTACACTGAAGGAATTAAATATTAAAAGCTAATTAATAAATTAAATAGATGCATCTCAGAAGCAAACACTAGTATTCTGGTTTGTTTTTCAAAATAAATGATTAAGATGGCACCATGGTTTTCTAAATCAGTCTCTGTGAACTTGATTCATTCGATTCTTCCCCTGAGCTGTATGCTCTGTATATAGAAAAACTTAAGTCTTCTGAACCTGAAAAACTGAGTATGTTCTCCTTTAAACTTCTGTAGGCTATGCTAAAACTTTTTTAAAGTCTATGTTTGAAATTTTCAACTCCAAAGCCATTATTGAAAGGTAGAAGGTTAATCTGTAAATTCAATGTTCATTTGTGTATAACTTAAGTTTTTATTTTTCTACTTACTAAATCAGGATATGGAAATCTTTAAATGTGATGTTATAATCCGCTCTCTGACATAGTCTGTACTATAAGAATAGGTACTGTTTAACCCATGATTAAATTCACATTTATGTGTTCATTGACCAAGCCATTTCTGTGAAAGCTATGCTCAGTTAAACCTTGGTAAAAACAAACCTAAACACTTCATAAACGTGTATTAGAAAGAGATTAAATAGGAGAAGTGTATTGTCTAGAAAAGGAATTATTAATTCTACTCTGTATAGTAGATGTTATATTCTGCCCTACTATATTATAATATAAGTATACTAAGAAAGTAAAGGAAAGGGAAAGAAGAGGAAGAAAACTAGGAAGGAAGATCAGTGGACACTGACACTTGTGAAGAACATTTAAATAGAGAATAGTCTGTTTAGAGAGGAGTTATGAGACAGATGATAAATGTCTTCATATATTTTAAAGGTTATGTGGAAAGTGAAATAGACCTGTTCTTTATGGGTACAGAAAACCGGGCAAGAACAATTTATGAAAATTGAAAAGAAACAATTTGAGGCTGGGTATGGTGGCTCATGCCTATAATCCTAGCACTCTGGGAAGCCAAGGCCAGTGGATTGCCTGAGCTCACGGGTTTGAGACCAGCCTGAGCCAGAGCAAGATCCTGTCTCTAAAAATAGCTGGGCCTTGTGGTGGGTGCCTGAGGTCCCAGCTACTCAGGAGGCTGAGGAAAGAGAATGGCTTGAGCCCAAGAGTTTTGAGGTTGCTGTGAGCTATGACGCTATGGCGCTCTACCGAGGGTGACAAAGTAAGACTTTGTCTCAAAAATAAATAAATAAATAAAAGAGAAAAGAAACAATTTGTGTGATTTAGGAAGACAGTTACTAACAGAGTCAGTAACAAAATTACTCAGGAAGACAGCAAGCCCTTCACACAGAGCCTGTAAAAGCAGAGATTGTCTGAGGTTTTTTGTATTGGGTAGAGAGTAGACTAGATGACCTTTGATAACTCTTTCATATTTTAAGGGAGTGATTTTATGACTAATTGTGACTTGGAAAGGCTCCATAAAGAAATTGTTCCATTGGCTTGGCGCCTGTGGCTCAGCGGGCTAAGGCGCCAGCCACGTACACCTGAGCTGGTGGGTTCAAATCCAGCCCAGCCCGCCAAACAACAATTACGGCTGCAACCAAAAAAAAAAAATGGCCGGGCGTTGTGGTGGGCGCCTATAGTCCCAGCTACTTGGGAGGCAGAGGCAAGAGACTCGCTTGAGCCCAGAAATTGGAGGTTGCTGTGAGCTGTGATGCCACAGCACTCTATCCAGGGGTGACGGCTTGAGGCTCCGTCTCAAAAAAAAAAAAAAGAAATTGTTCCATGTATAATACAGGAATATTACTTCTAAGTTTTTGAGACCAGAGAAAGAAAAAGTTGGGTAGGGATAGAAGGAAAGTTTACCGATAAAAGGGAAAGTATCAAGTTAGTATCAGTATGAGGTGAAACTTAAACTATTTGGACTTCAGTGTCCATCTGAATTCTTCAGTAACCATACTTTGTAGTCACTGTCAGATTGACTCAATATCTTTACTACCCCCTTGCTCCTCTCTGATCCCTTATGTTTTCCCTTCAGCCCTGACCTGAGTGCATCCTCACTTACCATTTTGTTCTTGTTTTTTCTAATTCAGAGTGTAGTGATATATTTATGGAGACTTATTAAAATATGTTAGATCTGTTCAGAGATTACTGAGTTCTCAAGCTATATGTATATATCTAAGGATAGTATAAAAAGGAGAATATAAGGAAGAACATGATTAGATAATGGTAATACAGAATATTATGGACCTACAAATTCAGGAATTATGGGGTTTTCTACTTCACATAAAAGGGATTGTAAAGTCTTCTTACAATAACTTTTTCAGGTACTGTGGTAAGGCACATTACTAAAACAAAGTACATCTGTTTTGCTCTTTTAAAAAAATCACAATTTTCAGATCTTTTTTTATTGTTTTACTATTATGGAATCAAAATCAAACAAATTACTTACATCTAAGATGCTCTTTCCTAATGCTTATACTCACCAATAAATTTTAATATTCTCTAGATCACTGTGCAGAAATACCCACAGAAGTTCAACTGAAGATGATGAGTCATCTTCAGAAGGAGAAATGGAATGGAGTGATAACAGTTTGCTTCTAGCCAATCTTTCTATACCTCAGTTAGATGGAACTGCAGATGAAAATAGTGGTAAATATAAATGAGTGCGCTGTGAGCATTTGGTCATTTAGGGATTAAAAATATATTTGATTTTGAAACTATAATCACACTATATACTTGGCTAACTGTGGCTTTAGTGATACTTCTTTTGAAAGAATGCAAATATTTTTTCTTATTTCTAGGAGGATGTAACATTTGTTGATCACTGATTTCAAGCATTATAAACTTCTGTCAGTTTATTGTATTAACATTTAAGTGGTACACGAAAATGTTCTAAGAAATATGCTTATCTTAGAGGGCAAGGCAGGCGAGTTGCCCGAGCTTAGGAGTTCAAACCAGCCTGAGCAAGAGTGAGACTCTGTCTCTAAAATAAAATAGTTGGGCGTTGTGGTAGGCACCTGTAGTCTCAGCTACTGGAAAGTCTGAGGCAAGAAAATCACTTGAGTCCAAGAGTTTGAGATTGCTGTGAGCTATGACTCTGTGGCACTCAACCCCAGAGCAATTGAGTGAGACTCCAACTCAAACAAAACAAAACAAAACAGAAATATGCTCATCTTATTTGAAGTGATAATATAAAGAACCATATATATATGTTTGTTGTTGTTTTTTTTTTGTTTGTTTGTTTGTTTTAAGGGCACTTTATCGCCCTTGGTAAAGTGCTGTGGTGTCACAGCTTATAGCAACCTCCAACTCCTGGGCTTAATCGATTCTCTTGCCTCAGCCTCCCGAGTAGCTGGGACTACAGGTGCCTGCCCCAATGCCTGGCTATTTTTTTGTTGCAGTTTGGCCAGGGTCTGGTTCGAACCTGCCACCCTAGGTATATAGAGCCAGTGCCCTACCCACTGAGCCACAGATGCCACCCAAGAACCATATTATTTTATGAAAAAATTTTGTTAGTAGTATTTTCCCCTTATTCCCTTAAAAACACTGAATATTAATTCAGTCTATTGCTAATCAAAGGAATGACAACTATAACAAAAAATAGCTGGGCATCATGGGAGGTGCCTGTAGTCCCAGCTACTTGGGAGGCTGAGGCAAGAGAATTGCTTAAGCCTAAGAGTTGGAGGTTGCTGGGAGCTGTGATACCACAGTAACATAGTGAGAGTCTGTCTCAAAAAATAACAATAATAGGGCAGCACCTATGGCTCAGAGGAATAGGGTGCCGGCCCCATATACCAGAGGTGGTGGGTTCAAACCTGGTCCCAGCCAAAAACTGCAAAAAGAAATAAAAACATATATAATAATAATTATTATTATTAATTCTTGATTATTTAGGTTGAGTTATCTTAATGATAGGAGTGTCCTTTTCATTAAGATAATCATTTTGAATATACAAACATCATATAATTTCTTTCACAGTGATAGTATCTTAATATGGGAAAATATTTTAAAAATTAAAAGAGTGGAATAAAATAAATTTATTTTTTCCTCCTTTCAGACAATCCATTGAACAACGAAAATTCTAGAACCCACTCTTCTGTGATTGCAACAAGCAAGCTGTCAGTAAAACCCTCCATCTTTCACAAAGATGCTGCTATATTAGAACCCCCATCTTCTGCTAAGATTACCTTTCAATGTAAACACACAAGTGCCCTTCCTTCCCATGTTTTGAACAAGGAAGATTTAATTGAAGACCTTTCACAGCCAAACAACATAGAAAAAGGTCTAGATAATTCAGTCACTTCTTTTACAAAGGAAAGCACTTACTCTATGAAATACCCTGGATCTATAAATAGTACTGTTCATTCAGAGAATTCTCATAAAGAGAGTAATAAGAAAGATATCCTCCCAGTATCTTCCTGTGAAAGTAGTATTTTTGATTATGAAGAAGATACTCCATCTGTTACAAGACAAGTACCAAGTAGAAAGTATACAAACATTAGAAAGATTGAAAAGGATGCCCCTTTTATACATATGCACCGTCACCCTAATGAGAATACATTGGGTAAAAACTCTTTCAACTTTTCTGACTTAAGTCATTCAAAAAATAAACTATCCTCTGAAGGAAATGAAAAAGGAAACAGCACAGCTTTGAACAGTTTATTCCCTTCACCATTTACTGAAAATTGTGAATTGCTGTCATGCTCAGGGGAGAATAGAACTATGGTACATTCTCTTAGTAGCATTACTGATGAAAGTGGACTAAATAAACTTAAAATTAGATACGAAGAATTTCAAGAACATAAAACAGAAAAACCAAGCCTCAGCCAACAAGCAGCACATTATATGTTTTTTCCCAGTGTTGTTCTTTCTAATTGTCTCACTAGACCACAGAAACTATCTCCTGTCACATATAAACTACAACCTGGCAATAAACCATCCCGGTTAAAACTAAGTAAAAAGAAACTTGTAGGTCATCAAGAGACTTCTACCAAAAGTAGTGAGACTAGATCCACAAAAGAGAATTGTATACAAAATAATCCTTGTAATAGTAATCCTGAGAAGGATCATGTCTTGGTCAGCGATTTAATTAAAACCACTCGTGGAACTTTTGAAAATAAAACACCTACAGATGGTGTGATAGACTGTCACTTTGGAGATGGAAACTTAGAAACTGAGCAGCCCTTTGGACTTTATGGAAATAAATATACTCTTAGAGCCAAACGCAAGGTAAATTATGAGACTGAAGACAGTGAGTCAAGTTTTGTAACACACAACTCAAAAATTAGCCTACCTCATCCTGTAGAAATTGGTGACAGTCTAGATGGAACTCTAAAATCTCGAAAACGAAGGAAAATGTCTAAAAAGCTGCCCCCTGTTATCATAAAGTATATTATTATAAACAGATTTAGAGGGAGAAAAAATATGCTTGTGAAGCTAGGGAAAATAGACTCTAAAGAAAAACAAGTAATATTAACAGAGGAAAAAATAGAACTATATAAAAAGCTTGCACCTTTGAAGGATTTTTGGCCAAAAGTTCCTGACTCCCCTGCAACCAAATATCCCATTTATCCACTAACACCAAAGAAAAGTCACAGAAGAAAGTCAAAACATAAGTCTGCTAAGAAAAAAACTGGTAAACAACAAAGGACAAATAGTGAAAATATTAAAAGAACTTTGTCTTTCAGAAAAAAACGGTCACATGCTATTCTTTCTCCCCCATCACCGTCTTACAATGCTGAAACCGAAGACTGTGACTTAAATTATATTGATGTGATGTCTAAACTAGGTTTTCTTTCTGAGAGAAGCACAAGTCCCGTAAATTCCTCTCCACCTCGCTGCTGGTCTCCCACAGATCCAAGAGCTGAAGAAATTATAGCTGCTGCAGAAAAAGAAGCGATGCTTTTTAAAGGTCCAAATACGTACAATACCAAGACTGTTAATCCTCGTATGGGAAAAAATAGTCGAGCGAGAGCACAGGTTAAGAAATCAAAAGCAAAGCTTGTTAATCCCTCTGTAGTTACTAAGAAAAGGAACAAACGAAATCAGTCAAACAAAATAGTAGATGATGGAAAAAAGAAACCAAGAGCAAAACAGAAACAAAAAACAAATGAGAAAGGCACATCAAGAAAGCACATAACACTTAAAGATGAAAAAATAAAATCTCAGTCTGGTGCTGACGTTAAGTTTGTGCTAAAACACCAGAATGTGTCAGAGCTTACAAATAGTTCTGGAGGCTCTCTACTTTGTAAACAGAAAGATGTACCACTAACATGCTCAACTGTAGATCATCCCCTTTCTAATCCCATACCCACTGGAATTAATGCACAACAGAAGTTATCTGGCTGCTTTTCTTCATTCTTAGAAAACAAGAAATCTATCGATTTGCAAACATTCTCTAGTTCACGAGATGATTTGCATCCATCAATTGTCTGTAGTTCCATAGCACCTGGAATCTCAAAAATTAATGTTCAAAGTTCTCATAATCAAAGTGCTATGTTTACTCTAAAGGAATCAACTTTGATTCAAAAAAATATATTTGACCTTTCCAACCATTTGTCTCAGGTAGCACAGAATGCTCAGATATCTTCGGGTATAATGTCTCCAAAGACAGAAGATAATACAAACATACAAAAAAAACATTTGTCAACTATTGGAAAGTTAAATGAATATCGTAATTCCCTAGAATCAAAGCCGGACCAGGCATATGCCCCTAATTTTTTGCATTGCAAAGATAGTCAGCAGCAGATTATGTGCATGGCAGAACAGTCAAAGCACAGTGAAACTTGTTCTCCAGGAAATGCAACTTCAGAGGAAAGCCAAATGCCTAATAATTGCTTTATAACTTCCTTAAGAAGTCCAATCAAACAAATAGCATGGGATCAAAAACAAAGGGGTTTTATTTTAGATATGTCAAATTTTAAACCTGAAAGGGTAAAGCAGAGGTCATTGTCAGAAGCAATTTCACAAACCAAAGCACTTTCTCAGTGTAAAAATCGAAATGTTTCAACACATTCAGCATTTGGTGAAGGACAGTCTGGACTGGCAGTTCTAAAAGAATTGTTACAAAAAAGACAGCAGAAAGCACAAAACGCAGGTACTATGCAAGACCCATTACCTAATAAACTTCAACCAAACAAAAATATTTCTGGTTCCCTTGAACATAACAAAGCAAATAAACGGACACGGTCAGTAACATCTCCAAGAAAACCTCGAACTCCCAGAAGTACAAAACCTAAAGAAAAAATTCCCAAACTTCTAAAAGTAGACTCTCTAAATTTACAAAACTCTGGCCAGTTGGATAACTCCTTATCAGATGATAGTCCCATCTTTTTTTCAGATCCTGGTTTTGAAAGTTGTTATTCACTTGAAGATAGCTTATCTCCTGAACATAATTATAATTTTGATATTAACACAATAGGTCAGACTGGATTTTGTAGTTTTTATTCTGGAAGTCAGTTTGTCCCAGCTGATCAGAATTTGCCTCAAAAGTTCCTAAGTGACGCTGTTCAGGATCTTTTTCCAGGACAAGCTATAGAAAAAAATGAGTTTTTAAGTCATGACAACCACAACTGTGATGAAGACAAGCATCATGCCTCAGACTCAGCGTCATGGATTAGATCTGGTACTTTAAGTCCTGAACTTTTTGACAAATCATCCATAGATAGCAATGAAAATCATCGGCACAACCCATGGAAAAACAGCTTTCATCCTCTTACAACTCGGTCTAATTCAATAATGGATTCTTTCTGTGTTCAGAAGGCAGAGGGCTGTCTAAATGAAAAATCCAGATTGAATAAGAGTTCAGTAAGCAAAGAAGTGTTTCTTAGCCTCCCACAGCCAAGCAATTCAGACTGGATTCAAGGTCACACCAGAAAAGAAATGGGACATTCTCTTGACTCAGTTAATACCTCTTTTACTACAATACTCTCCTCCCCAGATGGTGAACTTGTGGATGTAGCCTCTGAAGATTTAGAACTGTATGTTTCAAGAAACAATGATCTGTTGACGCCAACTCCTGATAGTTCACCAAGGTCTACCAGCTCTCCCTCACAATCTAAAAATGGCAGTTTCACACCTCGAACTGCTCACATTCTAAAACCACTTATGTCCCCACCAAGTAGGGAAGAAATTATGGCAACTTTGTTGGATCATGACCTTTCAGAAACTGTTTACCAAGAACCATTTTGCAGTAATCCTTCTGATGTACCAGAAAAGCCCAGGTAATTATAATTTTTTTCCTTGAGTCACTCTAAATAGTTGTAATGTGCATAACATTTGATACCTGACTGACTGACCTTGTATTTGTAAGTATGTCATTGTGAAAACTATAACTACAGATTTTATTAAGAGAACTGACATACTAACTAGATGGTTGCTCTTAGATAGTTTAAATTAATGAATATTGGACTATGATCTATTATTTAATACCATGTTTCCATTAAGGATTAGCGGTACTTACTCTAATGATCCAAGATTAAGACGGATTTAATACAAAAAATAAAAATAAAGAAAAAGAAGGATTTAATACTTTAAAAGTATTACAATGATCATTTTAAAATAGTATTTTAAATGTTAAACTTTTATACTTTTTATGACTTGTCTCTCAATGAAGATTATTTTTTAAGTTGTTTCTACTATAAGCCTATTTCTTTTCATGTAGTTTCAACATCTTCATAGTTACTATTGTTAGTTTGTAAAGTTATTAGGCATGCAAGTGGACATTGGTTTCTCTTATCTCCTTTCTTTTAAGAATCTTTTCAGAGAATTGATAGAAAAATAGGCTTGTGTGCTAGCACATACACGCAGCATATAGCAAAATGGAAATCAGAATAGGTTTATCTATCAGTAGTGGAGTAGTTATACTGTATTACCTTCACCAAATTAAGGTGTTTCTGATAAGAGCTCAATTGGAGATTTAAATGATGCTTCTTGTTCCTGCCCATGTGTCTGTGGTCTCATGTACTTAACCAATTGTAAGAAAGGCAGTTCAGGCTCGGCACCTGTAGCTCAACGGGCTAAGGCGCCAGCCACGTACACCTGAGCTGGCGGGTTCGAATCCAGCCCTGGTCTGCCAAGCAACAATGACGGCTGCAACAAAAAAATGGCTGGGCGTTGTGGCTGGCGCCTGTAGTCTCAGCTACTTGGGAGGCAGAGGCAGGAGACTCGCTTGAGCCCAGGAATTGGAGGTTGCTGTGACCTATGATGCCACAGCACTCTATCTAAGTGACAGCTTGAGGCTCTGTCTCAAAAAAAAAAAAAAAAAAAAAGGCAGTTCATTTCAACCAGCCAGTCAGAAGCAGAGGTAGATGACTGAGACTGAGGCAATCCCTGCTTTAGTTTCAATCATGAAAAGAAGTTATGAGTAGCCAACTAGAGCAGAAGCAACACTGCATATATACACTGATCTGGAGCAACATTGCATGTAGGCTCTAATGCTAGTGAAAAACAAAGATATAATGTGGGTGTCATTATGTCATTTATTTATTCATTCAAGCGCATGGAACATACTGAGCCAAGAGTGCACCCAAATGTAAACTGTGGACATTGAGTGATTATGATTGTCAATGAATGTTCTACATTTGGAACACATGTACCACTTCGGTAAAGGATCTATGATAATGCCTATTATGCATGTATAGAGGCACATATATGAGAAATCTGTGTACTTTCCTTTCATTTTTGCTGTGAACCTAAAAGTGCTTTTAAAAAACTACATCTTTTAAAAAAAAAATTAAATAGCCGGGTGCTGTGGCAGGCGCCTGTAGTCCCAGCTACTAGGGAGGCTGAGGCAAGAGAATTGCTTAAGCCCAAGAGCTGGAGGTTGCTGTGAGCAGTGTGATGCCACGGCACTCTACCCAGGGCGATAAAGTTGAGACTCTGTCTCTACAAAAAAAAAAAAAAAATCCTAGCCAATAGACGACAGCTTATCATTAAAAAAGTCATACATCATGATCAAGTAGGTTTCATCCCAGGGATGCAAGGCTGGTTTAACATTCTCAAGTCCATAAACGTTATCCACCATATTAACAGAAACAAAAGCAAAGATCATATGATCCTCTCAATAGATGCAGAAAAAGCATTCGATAAAATCCAGCATCCTTTTCTAATTAGAACACTGAAGAGTATAGGCATATGTGG
>CAUYON010080766.1:0-25347 GCA_963573935.1 Arctocebus calabarensis | reverse complement strand
GATTGCAGGATCAAATGGGAGGTCTAGCTTGAGTTCTTTGAGAGTTCTCCATACTTCCTTCCAAAAAGGTTGTATTAGTTTGCAGTCCCACCAGCAGTGTAAAAGTGTTCCCTTCTCTCCACATCCACACCAGCATCTGCAGTTTTGAGATTTTGTTATGTGGACCATTCTAACTGGGGTTAGATGGTATCTCAGGGTGGTTTTGATTTGCATTTCTCTAATAATTAGGGATGATGAGCATTTTTTCATAAGGCTGTTAGCCATTCGTCTGTCTTCTTTAGAGAAGGTTCTATTCATGTCTCTTGCCCATTGATAGATGGGATTGTTGACTGTTTTCATGTGGATTAATTTGAGTTCTCTATAGATCCTAGTTATCAAGCTTTGTCTGATTCAAAATATGCAAATATCCTTTCCCATTGTGTAGGCTGTCTATTTGTTTTGGTTGTTGTTTCCTTAGCTGTACAGAAGCTTTTGAATTTAATTAAGTCCCATTTGCTTATTTTTGTTGTTCTTGCAATTGCTATGGCAGTCTTCTTCATGAAGTCTTTCCCCAGGCCGATATCGTCCAGTGTTTTTCTTATGCTTTCTTTGAGGATTTTTACTGTGTCATGCCTTATATTTGAGTCCTTTATCCATCTTGAATCAATTTTTGTGAGTGGAGAAAGGTTAGGGGCCAGTTTCAGTCTTTTACATGTGGATATCCAGTTCTCCCAGCGCCATTTACTTAACAAGGAGTCTTTCTCCCAAGGTATGTTCTTGATTGGTTTATCAAAGATTAGGTGGTTATAAGATGTTAGTTTCATTTACTGGTTTTCTATTAGATTTCAAATGTCTGTGACTCTATTTTTGTGCCAGTACCATGCTGTCTTGACCACTATGGCTTTGTAGTACAGCCTAAAATCTAGTATGGTGATACCCACAGCTTTGTTTTTTTAACTAACAACTGCCTTAGCTATACAGGGTTTTTTCTGGCTCCATAAACAACGCAAAATCATTTTTCCCAAATCTTGAAAGTATGACGTTGGTATCTTAATAGGGATGGCATTGAATAGGTAGATTGCTTTGGGAGTTATAGACATTTTAACAATGCTGATTCTTCCCAGCCATGACCATGGTATGTTCTTTTATTTGTTAAAATCCTCTGCTGTTTCCTTCCTTAGGATTTCATAATTTTCTTTATAGAGGTCCTTCACCTCCTTTGTTAGGTACATACCTAGGTATTTCAGCTATGGTGAAATACCTAGGTATATACTAGCTATGGTGAAGGGAGTTGTGTCCTTAATTAGCCTCTCAACTTGACTGTTATTGCCGTATACAAAGGCTACTGACTTGTGGACACTGAGACATTACTGTATTTTCTGATGACTTCCAGGAGTCCTGTGGAAGTTCTCTAACTATAAGATCAAATCATCAGCAAAGAGGGAGAGTCTGACCGCCTCTTCTCCCATTTGGATGCCCTTTATTTCCTTGTCTTGCCTAATTGTATTGGCTAGCACTTCCAGCACTACGTTGAATAGTAATGGTGACAGAGGACAACCTTGTCTGGTTCCAGTTCTAAGAGGAGAAGTTTTCAGTTTTACTCCATTCAGTAAAATATTAGCTGTGGATTTGTCATACACAGATTCGATCAGTTTCAGAAATGTGCCACGTACGCCTATACTCTTTAGTGTTCTAATCAGAAAAGGATGCAGGATTTTATGGAATGCTTTTTCTGCAGCTATTGAGAGGATCATATGATCTTTGAAAAATTAGCTTCCAACCCTTAACTCGGAGTTTTAATTTGTCTTTTGAAGCTAAATGTGTTTCCTGCAGACAATGAATGGATGGCTTGTGTTTTTTAATCCAGTTAGCCAATCTATGCCTCTTCAGTGGGGAATGATATGTTAATCACAATGCTAATATGGCATACAAAATGGAGACTGGAGGCCTCCAATGATTTCTCAAACCCCGCAGGGTGGAGAGCCTAAATCCTCCTCAGCCCACTTAGAAGGCACTTTAAATTGCTAACCTGGGCTAAGCAGAAGCTTTCCCAGGAAAGCGCTTGTCACTGGGATCACTCCTTAAGTGGCTATCCACTTACCCAGTGTGCCAAAACCGGTCTCACTCTATGTCCCTGAGGGTTAAGGCTACAATGCATCTCAGTCCCTTCCTTTAGGCTTCTCAGTCACTAGATTACTCGCTCCCGCCAGATGCTTGTTCTGCGACCCTGAGGGTGGAGCTTGCCTGGGCAGTTCTCCCACAGTGGCTCCACACGGCCCACAACCAAACACTGGTAGCTGCATCTGGTTCGGTGGCTCAGTCTAGGGCCGTAGACACCACTCAAAGACCTCCGCACTCTTGCCCAAGTTCTCCTAAGCTAGTTCAACTGAGTGCCAAGTCCAAAAATACCCCAACAGCTCACAGGTAAGGCCTTTCCAGTTTGCAATCTCACTGCTGCTGTACTTACAGCTGCCGGCAGGATTAGACTGATGAACACACGCAAGCACTTGCCAGTTCTCCACTGCTTTTGCCTTCCTCGTGTGGTCCAGAAATCTCACACTGTCTCCCTGTGTCCCCAAAGGGATGTTTCTGGGCAGATCCCGCCAACCAGAGATGCCTGGAGTTTTCTCTCCCCAGTCCCCAGTCTCACCATGCCCAGTTGCAAGGAAGCTGTTCCTCGGCCACCATCTTGCCTTGTCCCCCCTATGTTTTCTTTTTTTTTGCAGTTTTTGGCCAGGGCTAGGTTTGAACCTGCCACCTCCGGCATATGGGACCAGTGTCCTACTCCTTTGAGCCACAGGAACCGCCCCATAAAGACATATTTTTTAACCAAGATCAAATTAATCTTTAAAAGGTAAAATTATGTCACCTCTAAAGATAAAAAATAAGCTAAATAGGTTATTTCAAAGAAAGTACCATTACCATAAGTACTGAACAACTACTGAGTTAATATTTATATAAATACTACAAACAGTACAAATGGTCACGATATTGTTCTCAAAATGCACCTATACACATTATTTCCACCATTCTAAATGAAAATCAAACCCATCATTTTATAAGTATACCTCACAATTATAATAAATCAATGTTTTTAACTTTTTATATATAAAAGATTAAAGTTTTGGTAATTTATTCATGTAAATATGGTGGACTGGTACTTGACTATGCCCTCAAACTCCTTCTAGGGTGCTCTCTTAAACTGTAGAATACAGTTGGTTAAGAACTCCATCCCAGACTCCCTCGTAGCTAAAGCTCTCCATGTGAGAGCTTTGATTAATTAATTTGATCTTGATTTAAAAAATACGAGGTTCTAGACATGTCAATCCAGTGCAGAAGCACTTTTTATAAGGAAAAAGTCAGGTGGCAGTAAGGCACACACCAGCATTCCACATCTCCTTCCTGCTTTGGGGGGAATCTTGAGTCAGAGCATAACTTTATTTAATCTATAGGCATAGTATACCTCAAAACCCATCAGCTGGGCACTTATGCTCAAATTTCCTGGACTAGGTAACAGCAGGGTGGGTTAGGGAAGTGGGAGATTTTATTAAAACTATCAAAAGGCAAGAACACAGTACAGAATTATCAGCCAAAATCCAGAAGATGAAAACATATAGATACAAACCCAACACTGAATACTTTTTTTATACTAAAGAGGCATTTGCCATTCCAGGAAAAAGTAACTGTAAATCTAAGCTATACTTTTGGTGACATAAAGAAGTTCAAAGTACAACCACAGAGAAGAAACCACCAAAAGTAAAAACACTGGGGCAGCGCTGTAGCTCAGTGGGTAGGGTGCCAGCCACATACACTGAGGCTGGCAAGTTCGAACCTGGCTCGGGCCAGCTAAACAATGACAACTGCAACAAAAAAAATAGCCTGGCATTGTGGCGGGCACCTGTAGTCCCAGCTACTTGGGAGGCTGAGGCACAAAAATCGCTTAAGCCCAAGAGGTTGAGGTTGCTATGAGCTGTGACACCACAGCACTCTACCCAGGGCAACAGAGTGAAACTCTGTCTCAGAAAAAAAAAAAAGTAAGAACACTGATAAATCATTCTCACCTTAAGTGGAGGCCATAAAAGCAATATTGGCAACCATAAGGTAAGCGTGAACTGCAACAAAACCAATCATTCTCTAGAATTGCAGGTCAGGCAGCCCTCAGGAGTCAAAGGAACCTCACACTTGGAGTTTGGATCACTGTAGTCACAAAATACTACCGTCCACCAGTACATGGCAGAAACAAATTAAAAATCTCCATAAGAAAGGAGAGGAGGGAGAAGAGAGGGGAGAGTGGAGGGAGGGTATTTGGCAGGATCTCACCTAATGTACACAATGCAAGGGTATGTTTCAAAACAACTAAGAGTATATTATAATTGTCATACCACAAAAATGAGTAGATGAGGTAATGGTTATGTTAATTAATTTGATTTAAGCATTCCACATTGTACATCAAATCATCACATTGTATCCCAAAATGTATACAGTTATAATTTAATAAAAATTAAGTTAAAAAAATCTCCATAAGGGGGCAGTGCCCGTGGCTCAAAGGAATAGGGCACCGGCCCCATATGCCAGAGGTGGCAGGTCTAAACCCAGCCCAGGCCAAAAAACAAACACACAAACAAAAAAAAATCTCCATAAGGTTTCAGCTTATCAATAAAAAAATTGGAAATAACCACTTCTAAAATAACTGTATATGACCGTACACAAGGATAACAAAGCATACAAGGAACTAAACATCACAACCAAGAAATCGCAAAAAAAACCAGATAATACAATAATCACAAGACTTCAGATACCAAAAGTATCAGACACACACTATAAAACCAAGCTATTGGGCAGCGCCTGTGGCTCAAAGGAGTAGGGCACTGGTTCCATGTGCCGGAGGTGGCGGGTTCAAACCCAGCTCCGGCCAAAAAAACTGCAAAAAAATAAAAAAATAAAATAAAATAAAAACTAAGCTATTCATGTTCAAAGAAATAAAAGGCAATATTAAAAATTAGAATAGAAGAAGAGAAAGGAGTGTGTCAATTTTTTATTTTTATTTTTTTTTTTGAGACAAGGTCTTACTCTGTCACTTGGGCTAAGGTACAGTGGCTTCATCATAGCTCACTGCAATCTCCTCAATGATCTCCTGCCTCAGTTTACAATCTCAAATGATCCTCCTGCCTCACCTTGCAAGGATCTCGAACTATAGATACATGCCACTGTACCCAGATAGTCTTTTTTCTTAAACAGAGAAGGTCTTGTGATGTTGCTCAGGCTAGTCTAGTCCTGTACTCATGACCTCAAGTAATCTTCCTACCCAAGCCCCAGAGTGCTAGGATTACAGGCACAAGCCACTATACTTGTCCTAAATCATTTTTATAAGAATCAAATAGAAATTCCAGAACTAAGGTTACAGTGGCTCATTTCTCTAATCCTAGGCCTCTAGGAGGCCAAGGCATGAGGATCACTTGGGGCCAGGAGTTTGATATCTGCCTGAGCAAGAACGAGACCCCAGCTCTCAAAAAACAGAAAAAATTACTCCAGCTAGTATTATCCCAGATACTCAGGAGGCTGAGGCAGGAGAATCATTTGAGTCAAAATCCAGAAGATGAAAACAGAAGAGATACAGAGCCTAGAAGTTTGAGGTTGCAGTAAACTGTGATGATGGTTACTGCACTCTTAACCAGGGCAACAGAGTGAGACTCCATAAGGAAGGAAGGAGGGAAGGAGGGAAGGAGAGAGGAAGAGAGGAAGGGAGGGAGGGAGGGAGGGAGGGAGGGAAGGGAGGAAGGAAGGAAAATTCCAGAACTAAAATATAAGCAAATGAAATCAGGAATTTGATAGGTGATTAATTAATTAAATACAGCTCATGAGAAAGTATGGAAGATGGATCAGAAGAAATTATACAAAAAAGATAAAAAAAACAAAGAGAGAGTAAGAACACAAAAGATTTATTAAGAAAGCCTAAAATTAAAGTTATATATTCATATATGTATATATTTATTTTTTTCATGATATCTGATTTTTTAAATTTCAGATTAATACGGGGGTACATATACTTAGGTTACATTTTTGCATTTGTTAGGAAAAGTCCGAGTTGTATCTGAGTCCTTCACCCAAGAGGTATGCCTATACTCCTACATTGTACTTTAGGTGGTAGCTTACTGAGTCCTTGCTCCCATTCCCACTTCTTGAATTTTATTGTGTTTTCCTTCTCATATGGGCCTATAGTTGTTCATCTATTAGTTTCAAATTAGTATTGGGTACAAGGAATGCTTGCTTTTCCATTCTTGAAATACTTTACTAAGGAGAATGTTCCAGAAGGACAGTGAAGAGACTGTCAAAAGGGTAAGTGAGGCTCAGAGCCTGTTGCACAGTGGTTATGGCGCCAGCCATATACAACCAGGTTGGCAGGTTCAAACCCAGCCCAGGCCAGTTAAACAACAATGACAACTGCAACAAAAAAATAGCCGGGTGTTGTGGCTGGCACCTGTAGTCCCAGCTACTTGGGAGGCTGAGACAAGAGAATCGCTTGAGCCCAAGAGTTTGGGGTTGCTGTGAGCTGTGATACCATTGCATTCTACAGAAGCTGACATAGTGAAACTCTGTCTCAACAAAAAAAAGATAACCATCCGGAAAAAGGCAAAAAAACTCTGAAGTCCAGACTATTACATTCCCTATCCCTGAGTGAGGGGCAGGACCTGCGGAAAATGCACCTGAAAGTTTCAGGGACACAAGAACCAGGCATAAAGAGAACAAACAACCCTGCTCAATGATCCTAAGGAGTCTACCCCCTGGGTGTGAAGCACAGGACCACGTGAAAATCCTAAAGCTAAGGACAAAATAGCAATAGAGAAAACCCTCAGGTGATCCAGTGGTACTCAGATCATGCCTGCAGTGACTCAAATACCCTTTCCCACCCTTTCACCTCTAAAGATCTAATGGAAGAAGAGCTGACCCCATGGTTCAGGCATAAGTATGCCTTTCATTGTCTTTCCTGTCCTACTATCAGCCTACAACCCACCTTAGTCTTAGATGACCACTAATTTCTGTCTCTTTCGCTCACATGTGTTTTTTTGAATGGTATACTGGGTTAAACAACATCCCCCTCCAAATTCACATTCACCCAGAACCTGTGAACATGACCTTATTTGGAAATAGGACTGTGATAGACATCATCAAGTTATGACGAGTAATACTTAAATAGGTTGGCTCCTAAATCCAACATAACTGTGTCATTACACAAAGTGGGAACTTTGGGCACAGGGAGGCAGAGAACAAAGTTCCGCTGCCACAAACCAAGGAAGACCACGCTCTAACGGCAGCCTCCAGGGCCAGGAGGAGATGTGAACAGATTCTCCTCAGAACCCGAGGAAGGAGGCAAGTCTGCTGACACCTCGAAGTGAGACTTTGGCGTCCTCAAGTGTGAAAGAATGAATTTCTGCTGTGTAAAGCCACCCAGTTTATGATCACTTTCTGTGGCAGCCCTGGAAAACTAATACAAATTCTATAAAACTGGAAACTAAGTATCTATGGAAATTGAGTAGATAAATAAATAGTGGCATTTTCTTTAAAGGAGTGTCATACAGGAGTTTACATAAAACAGCATGAGTCTCACAAATGTTAACATTGAGAAAAGAAGCCAGAGGCACAAAATAATATACACTGTATAATTCCATTAATATGAAGTTTTTAAAAACAGGCAAAAATAATTATGCTGCTTAGGTGTGCATAAATAATATGAAGACCCACACAGAAACACAAGGTGCTAAGAATTCGGTCAGAACAGGAGTCAGCTCTAGGGAAGACAGAGGGGAGTAATTGAGGAGGACAAGGAAATGAGGTCTGGGGTAAAAAGAGCTGGCTTTTTTATACTTTTAGACCCAGCTGATATTCACATCGATTTATAATAATATTTACAATTATACATTTGTGTTCTAGGTCTGTTTCTATATGTGCACAGTTCACAATTTAAATAAAACTTTAAAAAGAAGGAAGGAAATAAAGCACCGGTTATAGTACCAGTAAGTTCTTGAGATTGATTGGCTTTAAGGGAAGATGTCCCCACAGTCGGCAGTTCCGTGGGCTGCCCCTTGATTTCTCGGCCTTGTGACAAGGCAGAGGCAGCAGCTCTTCTGGGAGCCTGGTGGGCAGCACAGCTATAGGAGGCTCTCTCGGAAGTTCTCTCTGGGTCCCCTTCCTTGCATTCTCCTCTCCAAGATTTTGTAATCACTTGATGTTTTTCTATTTACAATATTCCAAGTAGTTTCTCTTACCAGCCCAACTATATCATAGTTCATCTAGAGAGGTTCAAGAAAAAAACAAAGTGGAATTTCCAACATTCCAAGTAGAACTATGATAGAGGAAGGTCTGGAACCTGAACTTTAAGTTAGTGGGATACTTATCCCTCATTCCCAATAGATGCTTAGCATAAGCATAAAAACTAAAAATTTGTTTAATAGTTTATGGAGTTGATTTTAATTTTCAAACAAAGAGAGGTGGGTAAAGAAGGATAATGTACAAAGGCATGGAGAGGAATAAAAACAGTGTTTGCTACCTGGAGTCTTGTATTCATCTCCAAGAAGTAAAAGTTCTTCTTTGAGTCCACAAGGAACTCTACGGTTCCAGCAGAGGAGTACTTCACTGCTTTGGCAAGAGCCACAGCTTGCTCCCCCATTGCTCTTCGAGTTTCAGCATCCAAAAAAATGCTACAAATGCAGAAAGAGTTTTCATCTACATGTAGACTAAAAACTCAAGTTATCATTTGTGTGTATTACATAAAAGTGTTCTTAAAGTTTACTCAGATATAGATCATCTATATCCAATTAGAGAGTTCATAATATTATATGCTTTCTATACTTTTATAATATATGCTAATTGTATTATTAAGTATGGCATGCTTAAAGAAATCAACTGTGGATTTTTTTAATACTAACATTTGAATCTTTCATATTATAATGCAACTTCAGTCTACTCATAGACTATATTATTTTTCAATTTGTAAAATTTAACATGTATATTCCAAATGGCCTTAAGCTAAAAACTGGGAGAAAAATGAATTCTTACAAAGTAACATACACATGCAATTCTCCTTTCCATGGATTCCACGTGTGCAAATTTGCCTACTTGTTAAAATTTATTTGTATCCCCCATATCAATACTAAAGCACTCTCCTGGTCATTCAGGAACAAGTACAGACAGGTGAAAAATTTTAGACTCCTGACACTCTAAGGTTGAACAAGGTGGTGCTATGCCTTCTTGTTCTGAAGCTCAGCCTATAAACAAGTGTCCTTTTCAGGTCTGCTTGGTGCCAGATATTTTGCATTTGTGTGCTCTTCTGTGTGTGATTTCACTGTTTACAGTGGCCCCTTGAGCTTTGTGCTAAAGTGCTATCTGGTGTTCCCAGCACAAGAAGGCTGTGAAATGCCTTTGTGGGAAAATGTTTACTCAGACGTGTGTTACAGGCTTGTTAGCCAGGATTGTGGTTTCACTATTAATAATGCAACGTTACTAAATAACAGAAACACACATAAAACAAGGTTATGTATTAATCTATTGACAAAAATGTTAGGAGCCCCTTCATGGTAGGATGAATTCAGGATCACCTTTACTTGTTTACTTTTTAGGAGACAGGATCTCTTCTCTTGCCAAGGCTTATGTACAGTGGCATAATCATAGCTCACTATTACCCCAAGCTCCTTTGTTCAAGCTATCCTCCTGCCTCAGCCTCCCCAATAGCTAGAACTACAGGTATGCACCACCACACCTGGCTTATCTTTAAAATTTTTTGTAGAAACAGGATCTCATTATGTTGCCCAGGTTGGTCTCAAATCCCTGACCTCAAGCAATCCTCCCAAACCAGCCTCCCAAAGTACTGGGATTACAGGCCTGAGCTGTTGTGCTCAGCCAGGATCAACATTATGAACACTTCAAATAGAAAAAAATTGACTATTCCTTTTATTAGAAGAGTTGTCTACTCAACTTTCTTCTCTAATAAAAACCTATTTCTTTTTCAAGTATTCTCTCACTTTTACATACTAAAGTACTAAGGGAAATCAAGTGACAATTTTTTACTTATAAAAATATGCACAATAGAGTCTACATGAATTTTAAAGCAATTTTAGCCAATAAAGAAAGAAATATAAAAAATACATAAAAACAGGCAATTTTATAAATGTTTGCTGTAAGGGACTCTTACCTTGGCGCCTCTTCCACCACCTTCTGATTTCTTCTCTGAATTGAGCACTCTCTTTCATTAAGCCACAAAGCATTCCCATGTTTGTCACCTAAAACCTGAAACAGCAATACCATTTGAGAAGATACGGCCACCATTATGTGCCCAGGTCATATTTTCCCCATGCAACATCTCTTAATTTTAAATCCTCAAACCTCATAGACCATATGCACCTCTCAAAACATTCTTTCAGTTCATGTTAATAGAAAGTAAACTTTGTATTTACAACCTCAAAACTCAATAAAACATTTTACCAAAAAGATTTGAGGGAAAAGTTTCCAAATACAATGAGTAAAACATCAGAATCGGTTGCACAAATTTTGTGAAGGGCACTGAGTATCAATAAAGACAATATAGTTCTGGATGTCAATTGTGCTTAGGACAGGAGTGTTACAGCAACCATCTGTCTGTTATTAACATTATTGATCCTGTTGATCAGGAAATGATCTTTTATGTATTTATATACAATATTTAGTCTGTTATTTATATATGGATGTCTTTACTGTTAATTTATTTTTGCTGTGGGAAACTGGAGTTAGTATAAAACACATTTTAATCTTTTCCCATTTGTATACAGGTAGAATATCTCTAATCTGATAATCTGAAATGCTCTAAAAGCTGACACTTTTTGACATTATGCTCAAAAGAAATTCTCATAGGAGCATTTTAGACTTTTAGATTAGAGATGTTTAACCAGTAAGTATAAATGCAAATACCACATATTACAAAATTGGAAGCAATTCAATATTTGAAACACACGTCCCTATCATTTCAGACAAGAGATATTCAACCTATAATGGGAAATAAACTGGGATGCCCAAATGAAATATAAGACACCCAGCTACATTTGAATTTCAGATGAACAATGAATAATTTCTCAGTAATTGTGGTATTCTGATAATTTAAAAAAATCATTGCTTAGCCAGGCGTTGTGGCGGGCGCCTGTAGTCCCAGCTACTCGGGAGGCAAGAGAATCGCCTAAGCCCAGAAGTTGGAGGTTGCTGTGAGCTGTGTGACGCCACAGCACTCTACTGACGGCAATAAAGTGAGACTCTGTCTCTACCAAAAAAAAAAAATCATGGCTGGCTCCGCACCTGTGGCTCAACGGACTAAGGCACCAGCCACATACACCTGAGCTGGCAGGTTAGAATCCAGCCTGCGCCCGCCAAACAGCACTGATGGCTCAACCAAAAAATGGCTGGGCGCTGTGGTAGGCGCCTGTAGTCCCAGCTACTTGGGAGGTGTAGGCAAAAGACTCACTTGAGCCCAAGAATTGGCGGTTGCTGTGAGCAATGATGCTACGGCACTCTACTCAGGGTGACAGCTTGAGGCTCTGTCTCAAAAAAAAAAAAATCCTAGGATGGCCCGGCGCCTGTGGCTCAACAGGCTAAGGCTCCAGGCATGTATACCTGAGCTGGCAGGTTCAAACCCAGCCCGGGCCCGCCGAACGACAATGACGGCTGCAACCAAAAAATGGCCGGGCGTTGTGGCGGGCACCTGTAGTCCCAGCTACTTGGGAGGTGAAGGCAGGAGACTCACTTAATCTCCGGAATTGGAGGTTGCTGTGAGCTGTGATGCCACAGCATTCTATCCAGGGTGACAGCTCAAGGCTCTGTCTCAAAAAAAACCTTGCTTATCTGAAATTCAAAATTAGCATATATATTTATCAGCTAAATCTGGAAACCCCAAAAGAGATTCTTCATTAACGGTTTTGGCTAGAATGTTTGATTTTCAGAAATGGAGTAATCTATTTTCAGGATTAAAGAGTAGCTGTAGAGCAGCACCCGTAGCTCAGTGGGTAGGGCATCGGTCACATACACCCAGGCTGGTGGGTTCGAACTCAGCCCACGCCAGCTAAACAACAAAGACAACTGTAACAAAAAAATAGCTGGTGTTGTGGCAGGCGCCTGTAATCCCAGCTACTCGGGAGGCTGTGGCAAGAGAATGGCTTGAGCCCAAGAGTCTGAGGTTGCTGTGAGCTATGACACCAGGGCATTCTACCAAGGGTGACATAGTGACACTCTGTCTCAAAAAGAAAAAAAAAAAAAAGAGTAGATGTATATGTCTGAAAGTATACATTCAGTTCACAGAGGTAAGACCTATTTTGGATGCCAAAAGACGAGGCACTAATTCTAGACCCAAATAGCCATGCAGCCCCTCTAGACAAGTCATTCTGTTTCTTTATGCATTATAAGTAACAGATAGTATCATCTTAACATTTCATATGGCTCCTGGAAAAACAAATCAAAAAGACCATGGTTATAACAAGCATACTATAAAATGAGTAGTTGATATATGACTGCAAAGTTAATTTTTAGAAATAAAATTTTTCTACAAGTCAAGAATGACTTTAAGCAATGATGGAAAGCATTACAGTAATAAAATGTTATTAAGTTGGAATTTTACTACTAAGACAGGTAGCTACATGAAGTACATCTAAAAATACTTTAAGACGTTAAAACAGCTCGCGACCTCTTTTATTTATTTTTTTTAAGAGACAGGGTCTTACTCTGCTGCCCAGGCTGGAGTGGAAAGATGTCATTGCATCCCATAGTTCACTGCAGCCTTAAACTCCTGGGCTCAAGCAATCCTCCCACCTCAGCCTCCCAAGCAACTGGGACTATAGGTGTGTGTCACCATGTCTCATTAATTTTTATATTTTTTTGTAGAGAAATGGTTTCACTATGTTGCCCAGGCTGGTCCTCCCAGGGCCTCAACCTCTTTTTTTATTTGAACTGACAAGGAAGTAGAAGTAGACAGTATCCAAGAAATGAAGCCAAAATGACCAATAATAATCAGAAATATCTCCAATTAAATATTAGAAAATATTAGATTAACATACAGAATCAACTGTTTTTCTCTAAATTTTGTATAGTCATCCAGTTCATCATTTTTTAAAGTTCTGTACACGAGGTATTCAACAAAAATGATTTGACAATAATTTGTTCCATTAAATAAACAAGGAGGCTAAGTAACAAAAAACACTATAAGTAAATGGTGTTTATGGGGAAGCAGTTCTCAATCTGTGGCATGACACACAGGAACTGCATCTGTAGGGTTGTGGCATTAGGAAGGTTGAGAACCACTATTATGGGGAATTCTTAAATACATCATGAGTTTTTAAAAACTACACATTTGCATGTATAGAATATGAAAAATCCCTAAGAGATAAAGCTTCCTGAGGAAAAATGCTTCATTATAATAGAATGTACCAGTTAACGCAGGCCACTTAGCATCCCTGGACCCAGGCCAGGACATGCCTGCTTGAGCAGCACCTGTTTAAGCCACATGGCATGTGCCATTCACATTGGCAAAGAATTTTCAGTATGGAAAAAAGACATAGTATGTGATAGCTCACGTGAGAAATGACAGGTGATAAGCACATGTATACTGCACATAGAGAGATATTCTAGAAACAGTAACAGAGACTGCACCCAGGAATAGACATCAGGGCACAAAGTAAAAGAGATGCTTATTTTTTCTTTAATATCCTTTATTATGTGCACAAATCACCTAATGGAAGTAAAAAATTAAAACTTAAAGTAAATTTAAAAACCTTCAGAGTATAGATCAGATATGAGAACATCTGTGTTACCTATTAAGTTGCTGGGAGACATTTTCACTTATGTTTAAATATATCACCCAGTTTTATGCTAAATAAACTAAAAAGCTGATGTAGATAGTAATTACTTAACACAGATTAATACACATTTATTGAGTATAAGTAGTGGGAAAGCTAATGGCTTGGTTCCTGGGGACAGCAAATGGATAAGATCTATTCTCTGTCCCCCTGGCCCTCATGGCCAATTAGGAAACTCAGAATCTAAAAATAAAATAGTGTAGTAGTAGTCCAGTAGCATGAGCAAGTGCTAGATGGGGAATAGGACAAAATTATTCTGCCCTTAGAATCTTACAAGAGGAAGAGCCCAAATTCTCCCCTAAACTACCAATTTAAACATCCAACTGCCTACACGACAGCTACACTAATCTAATGGACATCTCCATCTTACTCACCCTCTTGATAACCTGATTTTCCTCCCCAAAACATGCACCTCTCACAGTGTTTCCCACCTGTCTCAGTAAAAGATGGTTCTATCCTTCTCACGAGCCCAAACCCAAAAGTCATCTTTGATGCCTTTTTTCTTATGAATTATCCATCTATTTGAAAAGCTGATCTACCGTCACAAAATATCCAGAATTCAACCACATCTCACCACTTCCACTGCCAGTCCTGTGACCCAAGCCACCGTCATTTCTCACCAAAGTTACTCCTGTAAGAACCTGCTGAGGCAGCTCTCTGCTTCCACTGCTGCCTTTTTGCTAAGAACCAGTCACTACTACACTTCTGTTTGTCAGCTCTGTTGAATGAGGGCATTTATTTCAGTGTTATATCCTTTTCTCATCCTTGTATGTTAGATGAGTGAATGTCAGACTGTCTTTAAATTCAGAGGCCTTGGTACTAGAAGAACTGCTTTTGTAGGAACATAAACAATAGTCTCATTCAGACCTGGACCAAGTTTAAAGAGGAGATAAATCCTAGTCTTGAAAGGAAAGTGTGTCCTGTTTATACAAGGACATGATCACCAGGTGCCAAAGGATGGGCTGTGGTAGCTAGTAACCAAAGGTGACCCCAGTGCAACACCACTGCTGGGATCACCACATGTGTACAAGCCCATCTGCCAAAGACTCTAGGCAAGTCAAGCAACTTGTAAAATGCAACAAAACTCATTCTGTGCCAGTACTCAGTCCAAAACATAAAAGGGAAGTCAGCTTTTTTCAGGCACTTCTTACCTGTAAGTTCTTAATTGTAACCATTCTTGTACAAATACCACGTGGAGAAGCCCTGTGGAGATGCCCTGGGGCTTCACTGCTAGAAAAAGAGAGTGTCCTGGCTGAGCTTAGTCTTTACACTATCCCTCCCAGGCACCTAACATTGGAAGTTCCAAACCAGTTATGACTGGTTTGAAACAGCCCCAACACAAACTACTGCCCTGGAGGACACAGTATGAAGCAAAGAAATGTCAAGCTAGGCAGGACACAGTGGCTGACATCTGAAATGCTAGCATTCTGGGAGGCTGAGGCAGGTAGATCACCTGAGCTCAGTAGTTCCAGATCAGCCTAAGCAATAGTGAGACTCTGCCTCTACTAAAAATAGAAAAATTAGTTTGGTGTTATGGCAGGCACCTACCGTCCCAGCTACTTGGGAGGCTAAGGCAAGGGGATCACTTGAGCCCAAGAGTTTGAGGTAGTTATGAGCTACGATGATGCCACAGCACTCTATCCAGGGTGACAGAGTGAGAATCTGTCTCAGGGAGAAAAAAAAAAAAGACAAGCCAAACCAAGTCAACCCAGAGAATTATGAGAAATAGTTAAATGTTGTGTGTGGGTTAGGTGTTATTAGAGAAAAACATACAGTAACATAAAATTTACCCCGTTAGCCATTTTTAAGTGGCATTAAGTACATTCATATTGTTGTGCATCCTTAAATGTTTTAAATTACCACATTTTGAGATGATCTATCCCTCAGCAAAAGTTTTTTGTTTCTTATTTTTTTTTTGGTAGAGACAGAGTCTCACTTTATCGCCCTCAGTAGAGTGCCGTGGTGTCACACAGCTCACAGCAACCTCCAACTCCTGGGCTTAGGCAATTCTCTTGCCTCAGCTCCCCTTCCCCCCCGCCCCCGTAACTGGGAACATGGGCGCCGGCCACAACAGCCGGCTATTTTTTTGTTTTGCAGTTCAGCTGAGGCCAGGTTTGAACCCACCACCTTCGGTATATGGGGCTGGCACCCTACTCACTGAGCCACAGGCACTGCCCCCCTCAGCAAAAGTTAACCAAAACATTCTACAAGTGTGTTTAGAAAAGAAATTGGATTTAAAGTACATATATAGGCTTGGCGCCTGTGGCTCAACGGGCTAAGGTGCCAGCCACGTACACCCAAGCGGGTGAGTTCGAATCCAGCCCGGGCCCGCCAAACAACAATGACGGCTGCAACCAAAAAAAAAAAAAAAAAATGGCCGGGCGTTGTTTGTAGTCCAGCTACTTGGGAGGCGGAGGCAAGAGACTCACTTGAACCCAGGACTTGGAGGTTGCTGTGAGCTGTGATGCCACAGCACTCTATCCAGGGTGACAGCGTGAGACTCTGTCTCAAAAAAAATAAAAATAAAAATAAAATAAAGTACATATATAAAAATCAGCTATGTTTCTAAACACACACAACAAACAACAGACAAATGAAATTTAGGAAATAACACTTTTAGTATCTAAAATTATCAAATATCTAGGAATAAATTGAATGAAACACACATAAATTCCCCACACTCAAAACTATAAAACAGTGCTGAAAACAATAAAAAAGACCTAAGTAAATGAAAGATATTCCAGTTCATAAGTTTAAAAATTCAGTATTAGCTGAGTGTAGTAGCTCACGCCTGTAATCCTAGCACTCTGGGAGGCCAAGGTAGGTGGATTGATTGATTGCCTGAGCTCACAAGTTTGAGACCAGTCTGAGCAAAAAAAAAAAAAGAAAAAGAAAAGAAAAAAGGTTGAGACCCCGATCTCTACTAAAAATAGAAAAACTGAGGCAAAAGAATCACTAGAGCCCAAGATGGAGGTTGCTGTGAGCTATGACATCATAGCACTCTACCCAAGGCAACAGCTTGAGACTTTGTCTCAAAATAAATAATAAAAATAAAAAATTCAATATTATTAAGATGTCACTTCTCCCCAGGATAATCTCTAGATTCAACACAACCTAAAAAAATCCCCTCAGGTGGAAACAGGGAAAGTAGGGGAGACATATTGACAGGTAAAGTCTAAAAATTTTCATGGAAATTTTAAGAACCTAAAAAGAGCCAAAACTATCTAAAGAAAAAAATAATAAATTGAGAATGCTTACAGCCCCAGATTTCTAGACTTATTATAAAACCAAAATAATTAGGACAATGGCCAAATCTCACTTAATTTACAACAAATGGTCACAATAATAATAAATGAAGAAATTAGATGTCAGAATAGAAAAAAATTTAAACTGACCCTACTTCAGGCCAAATAGAAAAAATTAATTCAAGGAGAATAATAGACCTTAAATATCACATATAAAATAACCATGTTCCTAACTAGGGTAGCAAAGTAGACTTTATTAAACTGGACTTCAATAAAGTTCAGAACTTCTGTTCCTGGAAAGACACTGTTAATAAAGTGAACAGGCAAGCCACAGGTAGGGAGATGGATACACTCTGTGTGTGTGTGTGTGTGTGTGTGTGTATGTGCGCGCGCAGCAAAGGACTCATAAACAAAATAGAGACAGAACTCAGACTAGTCAATAATGTTTAAAAGTCTAATTTTAAGGCTTGGCACCTGTAGCTCAGCAGACAGGACGCCATCCCCATACACCAGAGCTGGCGGGTTCAGACCCAGCCGGGGCCTGCCAAACAACAGTAACAACTACAACAACAAAAAATAGCCAAGCATTGTGGCAGGCGCCTGTAGTCCCAGCTATTTGGGCGGCTGAGGCAAGAGAATCACTTAAGCCTAAGATTTTGAGGTTGCTGTGAGCTATGATGCCATAGCACTCTACCAAGGGCAACAAAGTGAGACTCTGTCTCAAAAAAAAAAAAAAAAATCGGTGGCGTCTGCAGCTCAAAGGAGTAGGGCACCAGCCCCATATAGCGGAGGTGGTGGGTTCAAACCTGGCCCCAGCCAAAAACTGCAAAAAAATAAAAAAAATTTTAAAAGTCTAATTTTTAAAAAGGAGGGCAAAGATGAAAGCCTTGAGGAGTCACTTCACAAAATAAGATAACCAAATGGTCAATAAATTTACAAAAAGGTGTTCAACACCAATACTTATCAGCAAAATGCAAATTAAACAAAGAAATACCATCTTCAGAAGGCCACCAAAATGACTCAACATTTAAAAACTTGAGAATAACAAGTGTTGGAAAAGATGGTAGCAAGGGAAACTCTCGTATATTACTGATGGGAGTGTATGTCAGTATAGCTACAGCGCCTACTAAAACTAAACATAATCTTACTATGCAACCCAATAGTGTCTCTCCTCAGTCTATCCAGAAGTATGTGTGCATGTGTGTGTATGTGTACACGTGGTTATGTCTATAAAAATATAGCATTTTACAATATAAAAAAAAGCTGGAAACAACCCAAAGATCCATGGATAAATTACAGATTAGACAAACCATCAGATACCACAGAACAATTTTTAGGAACAAATGATAACACAGAATCTCATTAAAAAATTTCAAAGATACGATGATGTGTAAAACATGTCAAACCAAGTAAATATAACTCCATTCACATGAAACATAAGGACAGAACTAATCCAGAATGGTAGACTTAGGGACAACAGTTACTTTGCGTGGCCATGAATAGGGACTGGAAAGGGGTGCCAAGGAATATGTGGGTGCTCATGGAAATATATCTAGCTACAGATGATTGTTACACAGTTAAATGTGTATATGCAAAAAAAAATTTAAATTATACGCTTAAGATTTGCAGACTTCTAATTGATTATATAAGTTTGTATATTTTTATCACTTTGGAAAATGAGAATCTACATGAAAATTTCCTACCATACCTATGATCAATGTCCACATTCTCCACCAACAAAAATCCCAACCCCCTTCAAAAATTAACAATAATATTTATATAACATCATCAATGAACTTTAACAGAACTAACAGAATCCAGGTTGTTATGTTAGGCCCCCATCAGAAGAGATTAGGCCAGCAAATAACCTTTTATTTAGTTTTTCGGTTCTTTACACCAAATTAAGATTAAAAAATATACTCAAAATTTAAAGATTTCAGTTTTGATATTCACTTTAATCAAACTTTGTTACACATCAATTCATAGTCATAATGTGTAAAATTAGCACAAAGGCAATTCTGACAAATGAAAACGTCAACAGACTTGTCTTCCTCTCTGTTTTATTTCAAAAAACCTATTTTGTTTTGCCAAAATTCACACCCCGACAACCAACTGAAGGATTAATATCTTAATCTGAATAGAAGACATGATTTATTCGTCCCCAGCTCCTAGCAGAATACCTGTCACAGCAAGGTACACAAGCAGATGGTGACTTGAAATGACACAGGCCCCCAGGTCAGGCACTTTTCTTTTAAAAATGCCCTGTAATAGTCCAGCCCTGGAAGGGGACTAAGTGATCTGAAGGGGACTAAGATATCTGGTAGACCATCGTCTGGTCAGATATCTTGGTACTGCCTCTTTCTAGAGATGGATTTTTGTATCATTCCCTGTCCCCAAGCCCTATCCTAGCACTTTAACAAAAAAAGGATACCAGATTCCAAAGGCAGGTATTTTGTTCTTATTCAAACATGCCAAAACAATTCGCAATCATTACAAATGGAAGAAAATATGTTTCCAATAGAATTAAATGCTATTATCGTAAAGTCATAATAATGAAAAAGCATTTTCAATATACCAACCTGAATTTCTATATGACGAGGGTTATCAATAAATTTTTCTATTAGTAGTCTATCATCACCAAAACTAGAAGCAGCTTCTTGAGATGAAAATCTAAAACCATCCCTTGTAAAGGAAAAAAGAAGAACAATCAGACTAATAAATACAGCCATCATTGTCAAAGAATACCAGATCAATTAAATATTTGTTTTGGCTTACTTCTGAACAAAGCAGAAAACAAATTCCATCAATGTACAAATAATTACATTCATTTTAGTTAAACTGCAACATTTCCACTTCTTAGCTCTGTGACACAGGGTGAATTATTCAGCTTCCCTGATACTAGATTTTCTATTAAAATAGCAATACTGATATTTCACCAACTGTTAAATATGTTAAATATGACATTTTAATCAACCATACAGAGCATATAAAATTCAATTCCATTTCTTCAACTATAATATACTATTAATAAAAAAATACTAAAATGCATATCTGATTCAGAATTCAGACGATGCAAATAAAAATATGAAGGGTTGAGACACCTGCACAACTGGAGCAGAACCAGAACAAATGCACTTACTGTGACAGAACACACAATGGGGAGTTCTCAAGAGCTTTCCTAATATTTTAAACACACCTTGAAGCAAGCAAGCTCATCACACATGCCCACACAGGTCATTACAATTTTATCCTCTTAATAATCCAATCATTAATTGGATTATTAAAATTAGTAAGACAGGAAAGTACAATTTTTGAAAATAGAAATATGAATCTAATTTTTGCCTTAATTATTTTATCCATAAATTATAATTTAAGTCATTATTATTAAAATATGTCTATTAAACTCATACAATGGGACTAATTGACCAGTCCATTAAAAACTCAACTTGCTTTTCTAAAATTGAGAGAATTATTTTCCATTCATTAATATATTGAGATAATAAAATTTAGTTCCTCTTATATCTAATAGTGTCTTAATCTTTAGATTAAATACCTATATTTAATGTACAACATTAAAACCAAACCCTCCAGCCCTTTAATTTGCAAAACCTATCTGATAATTTTCTGATATGTTTGTTTGCTTTTGTGCTTGAAACATACAATATTGCAGATAAACACTGACTAGAAAACAAACTTCAAAACACTGTAAAACCCTCCTATTTCCCAGAGGTCTTAGAGGAAAGGTGTTCAATTTTCCTAGTCCTCCACTACCTCTTTGATTTAGAGAAATAGAGTTTGGACCTCAGGATACCACAAACTTCAAAGAAACTAGAAGCACAATGAGTCAGTTTCCAATACCATATAACCAACTTTTTACTAGATGGGATGTAATAAATCACACAGATAAAATATAGCACTTTACAGTTTGCCTCTGCTGTAACAATTGAGAGCATTCATTTTGCATTTAAACCAAGAACAACAAGAGTAAAGAATCAAAACTAGGAACATCATTTGTTCCATTCAATTATATGTTCATTCCATAACTATTTACTGATCACCAAACTTTATGCCCAGTAATAATTTAGATGCTGGAAATACAAAAATAAAGCAGAAATCCCCTAAATTCTGGGGGTGCTGAAAATGTAGAAACAATCAATTTCCCATTCATGCTATACCTTTCACTTAAATTTGAATAGGGGAAAAAACCCCAAAGATTATTATCTAAGTCCACCTTTAACAATTTTCACAATTCTCACCACAATGTATTGTACAAGGCTAGTAAACAATTATTCTAATAATCTTTCAGATTGTTCTACAGATGTTACTTCCCTGAGAAAGCTCAGGAAAGATGTTGCAAAAAAAAAGACATTCCTTAAGATAAAAGAATAGGCTCGGCGCCTGTGGCTCAACAGGTTAAGGCGCCAGCCACGTACACCTGAGCTGGCGCGGGTTCGAATCCAGCCCGGACCCACCAAACAACAATGATGGCTGCAACCAAAAAATGGCCGGGTGTTGTGGCGGGCGCCTGTGATCCCAGCTACTTGGGAGGCAGAGGCAGGAGACTCGCTTGAGCCCAGGAATTGGAGGTTGCTGTGAGCTGTGATGCCAAGACACTCTCTCCAGGGTGACAGCTTGAGTCTCTGTCTCAAAAAAAAAAAAAAAAAAAAGATAAAAGAATAAAGCAATTATGGGCTGCTAAATTTTCCTCTGCATTCAAAAAAAAATCTAAAATTTTTGTGGGTTATAAAAAATAAAAATTACTTCCTTGAGAAGGAAGAGAAAAAAGGAGGAACGGTATGGACAAGTTTGGCATGATGTTAATAGTTGGTGGCTCTAGAAGACAAAGGTAATTTATACAGGTGCTTGCTGAACTGCACTTTCAATTTTTCTGTAGTTTTGATTTGTCCAAATGAACAGGGGATATGGAGCAACTTTTTAAAATAAGGAGCATATATTATTAAATCAATAATGTCACACCTTTGTTAATCTCAACAAGGTTTCAGAGAGACGGCTTACTCATCAAGGTGAAGAGAATAACATTTTAGGTAGAAAAGTATTCATGTATTTGTATTAATTATATGAATTTTTTTTTTTTTTTTTTTTTGCAGTTTTTGGCCAGGACTGGGTTTGAACCCACCACCTCCAGTACATAAGGCCAGTGCCCTGGGACTCCTGTGAGCCACAGACACTGCCCCTATTTGAATGTATCTTTAATCAATGCAATTTTACTTTCTAAGAAAAGGTTTATTTACTCAAGGATCCCCAATTAATAAATGATACAGTGATTTTTTAAAATATTAACGTGTAAATTAAAATTCATAGATCAACAGCACAGCAAACCTCACTTCCAAGAAAATATAAAGAGTAATCTCCATCATAAAATGTTACTGACAGTACCGCTGGCAAAATGAGTAAGAAATTGAAATCTGACCTGGTACAATGAGTCAGCCTGTAATCTCAGCACTTTGGGAAGCAGGATGATTGCCTGAGGCCAAAAGTTTGACAGCACCCTGAGTAACACAGCAACACCTTGCCTCCAGGAAAATAAAAACAATAAAAAATTTTAAATACCAGGCCTGTAGTCCCAGCTACTTTGGAAGCTAAGGCTGGAGGACTGCTTGAGTCCAGGAGTCTGAGGCTACAGTGAGCTATGAAGACATCACTGCACTTCAGGGGGAAAAAAAAAAAAGGAAACCTGAGATCCCAGGAAGAGTAATAAATAAGTGGCAAGTGTTTGGTGAAACTGCTATAAGTACCATGAAAAAGGGAAAAACAATGAGAAGAAAATTAAGGTTCGTAAAAAGACATCTCTTAGAAAACCACAAAACCAAGCCCTGTTCATTATCTGTATTATATTATACCATTCTCTCCCACAAAAAAGTTTTAGCAGATTGTCTTTTCCAAAGATGGTCACAGAATCTCCCACTCCACATGCTCTTGAATGTTGTCACTCCCTAATGAAGGAGTGAAGTCTCTTTCCCTCCCCTTGAATTTGACCAGAAGCTTGTACTCACTGGTAGTGAGTAGAAGACGGTAGAAGGGAAAACATTCCTAAGATTCAGTCATGAAAAGTATTCTAAACTTAGAACAAGAGTGCCTTGTGTATAAAGGACATGATATCTCAAATTGAGAAGAAAAAGGAGTATGTTTCATGCCATAAAATTATCAAAGTAATTCACGACTTTTACGGACTAGCAAAGGAAGGCAAGTACATACTGACGTAATACATAAACTCTCAATGAAATTATGATTACTTTTAAATATAAAAAGTAATGGTTCAAATCATTAGACATTCAGGAATATACAGCCAAATGTTAGTAAATTCTGCCTTGAAAATAGAATCGTGACTGCAATTTTTTAAAAATACTGTTAAAAAAAAGAAAACCTGTCGTTAATGTTTAAAATAATAAAAACCTTTCTATCATAGGATAATCATTACCAAAATATAAATAAGGTTTATGAATTATTGAAAGTTTTTTTCCCGCTGAAAAGAATAAAAATTATATGGCTTCTGTAATGGCTCCATTACGTTCTTGCTATCTGTTTACCTGTCAGTTTAACAAAGCTCCAGTAACTGCAATTTTCATCAAAAGTATATTTTGGACAACCTCTCACCTGGTCTCTTCATCATCCCAAGCGATGCGCATGCCTTTCCCACCACCACCTGCTGAGGCCTTGATCATGACAGGGTAGCCTAACAGCAGGGAAGAATTAGACAGAAGTTCAGACTTTGATCATTTGGATGTATGAACATGACAAGTGACCACATGTTCAATAACAGAAAAGACAATAACTAATTTATTTAAAAGTTCCTTTCCGTACAGTTAAGGAAAATAACAGCAGTGTAATGATCTTATATACATATTAAAAATGAAAGTGTGACCATTTTAAAAGAAAAAAAGGCTACTTGCATGAATAAGCATAACTTTTTCTCCAGTAATAAAATAAAAGCTAAAGAAATATAAATAAATTGAAAGTAGATTCCAAAATCAGAAGCAGATATAGTATTAACTAACAAAGATCTAAAAAGGATCCTACACAGAACCAAGAAACACATCCTAAAATGCATCACAAATCAAACTTCTTTTCTCAAAAATTATTTTTAGGTACTTGAGGTATTTTCATTTGAAAAAGTCACACACACACACACACAAACCCTCTACATCTTTTATCAGCAAGAACTGACACAATAGTATTAGGAAGAATCAAATAGCTATAATAGCAGGGGCTGGAGCAGAAGATCTAGGCTCACTGACATCAATAAAAGAGCTACCACACTGTTCCCTACACTCAACAGGGTATTTTGAAAATACAAAGTGGGTCCAAAACAAAGGACATTTACAGCTAAAGGGGTTATTGGGGTTTTTTGTTTGTTTGTTTTTGAGATAGAGTCTCACTTTATGGCCCAGACTAGTGTGCTACAGCATCATCACAGCTCACAGCAACCTGAAAATCCTGGGCTGAAGTGGTCCTCTTGTCTCAGCCTCCCAAGTAGCTAGGACTACAGGCAAGTGTCCCCATACCCTGCTAATTTTTTTTTTTTTTTTTTTAGTAGAGATAGGGCCTTCCTCTTGCTTAGGCTATTCTCAAACTCCTGAGCTCAAGCAATCTCCTGCCTTAGCCTTCTGGAATACTAGGATTACAGGAGTGAGCCACCAGCACCCAGCCTATAGCTAAAGTTTTAAAACAGAAAATCCTAAAATTGTTGCCAATTATATGATTATTTAAATTAGTTATTGTATAGTACAATTTGACATCTATAGTATAAGAGTCATCTATAATGATCTATCAAGAAAAACTGTAAGTCTCCCACACACAGGTTTTCTGAAAACAAGGTGGAGATACTCATACGTCTGTGATAGTTTATGATCTTTTCTGAAGGAAGAAGAGGTCAGTGAGCACTTTTAGGACCCTTCCTAGTCTGTAATGCTCTAATGCCCTAAACTCAAGTTATAGCATCCTTAGAGGAAAAAGGAAGAAAGGACCGAAAGTCAAAGACCTTTTGACCCTCAACCACAAAACATCACCCTTAACATCTACTTAGTTAAAATGGCACTTGCTTCCTTAATGTTTCATAATTAATTCAATTGTAATGACTTTTATTTTTTTTTATTTTTATTTTTTTTTTGAGACAGAGCCTCAAGCTGTCACCCTGGGTAGAGTGCTGTGGCATCATAGCTCACAGCAACCTCCAATTCCTGGGCTCAAGCGAGTCTCCTGCCTCCGCCTCCCAAGTAGCTGGGACTACAGGCGCCCGCCAC
>CAUYON010080764.1:0-14325 GCA_963573935.1 Arctocebus calabarensis | reverse complement strand
AGGTCTGGTTTTTAGAGGGTCTCTCCTGTGGGGTAGATTGGGAGGACATCTGAACTCTGCTCGCTTGTTTGTATGGAGGTATGGCGTATACTGCGAGCTGTTCACTTGGGGGAGGGGACTCCCGTCCGCTTGGCGATGTGTTCTGTACCTTTTATTTGTATCCTTGGGGTCGCAGGTCGCTCCAGCAGTGTTGATGTGCGTTCATCGACCTTGTCTCTTGGCTCAGCTCCAAACCGTTGGCTTTCTCGCTAAATTTCTGTCCTTTAACTCTCCTTCTGGACAGGAGCGTCTGCAGAAAGCTGGCTACAGACCGCCATCTTGGCTCCTCCCCCCCATGTTTCATTTCTTGAACTAGGGTGTTAATTACATAGATGTGTTTAGTTTGTGAAAGTTCAATGAGCTGTACACTTACCCTTTCTGCACTTTGATGCATGTATATTATACTTCAATGAAAATATTTAAAACTCTTTGTTGGGGAGTACCCTCTGAAAGACCTTAAGAAGGAGAAGGGACAGTGAGGCAATCTATTAATATGATCTTCCCAGGCCTCATAATTTGGTAGGAACAAAGAAACATTTAACATTCAAATTAGTCTCTATATTAGCAAACTATATTGACAAAAAAAAAAAATCCCTGAACATAGCAAACAACAGTAACAAAAATCCTGGACATAACACAACAAACTTACATATGAAGGCTGTGAAAGATAATAAGAACATGGCAGGCTGCTTAGGGACTGTGCAATTTGAGAAATAACAGTGTGGTGAATGCCCTGGGATACCTTATTGCCTCCTGCTTATCCTAGACAGGATGCTACAGAAACTTCCAACCACAAACTGTCAACAGGTTTAGACAAAAAAGCTCCAAGAGAAGCCTATTCTCCTTAGCTTAAGTACGGGACATAGAGTAGCCTAACAACAAAAAATCTTTAGTCAACACCCTCCCTACTGAAGTTGATATCCCACCTCAGCCCAGTCCCCACCCTAACAGAAGCAGACAGCACACTCCCATTCCCCTATTGTTTGATGGTGTTGAGCAACTAAGGAGGGAGCTCCTCTTCCATGTCTTACCCAGCAGAAGTAAGTGGCAGCAATCTAATTCTCCTGTCAGAGGAGTGTAAATAAGACCAAGCAGGCATGCCTGCATGGTGCAACTGAGGAGTGTTTAGATTTCCTAGCTAGGATAATGTTAGTAGATCCCAGTGCTGAGCTAATCTCCCCAGCTTCAACAAGTCAAAAAGTGATAGTGGGAGGTTTTATTTGGCAGTTCACTTCCCACCCTCTCCTCTCCTGGTATCAGTGGGACCCAGCAAGGAGCTGAGCTTACACCCTCAGTTGAAGACAATAAGGCAGTATGATTTAATGCTGTACTTTCACTTGGAAGATATCTGCATGGTCAATAGGGGAGCTGAATCTTCACTCCTCCCATCAGCAATAAGGCAATGTGAGTCAGCACTTAACTTTTGCTGAGATGGTGCCAATGGGACCCAGTGGCAAGCTAAACATACACATCCATCTGGCTCTTCTGTTACATGTCAACAGGAGAACTGCCTGCTTAAAAAAAGAGATTAAATAGAATTTTAATATCTAAAATATAAAGGATATTTTATGTAATAAAATATCACTTGTCATACTAAGAACCAGAAAAGTTACAAGAATGAAAAGTGACAATAAACAGACTCTAATACCCAGATGAACCAGGTGTTAGACTCTGACAAGGATTCTAAAATAGCCATCACAAAAAGGCTTCAAAAGCTAATTATGAATTCTCTTGAAACAAATGAAAAAAATGTTTTAAATCTCAGCAAAGTAACACAAGTTTTAAAAAAGAACCAAATGGAAATTATAAAACTGAAGAATATAATAATATAAACAAAAAACCCACTGGATAGAATCACTAGTAGAGTGGAAATGATAAAATGCAGAATAAATAAACTTAAAGGCAAATTGATAGAATTTACCCAGTATGAACAACAGAGAGAATATAGACCATAACAAAATGAACAGAATTTCAGGGAGAATAACCAAAAATATAACATCGATGTTATTGGAATTTTGGAGGGGAAAAAGAAAAAGAATAAGACTGAAAAATTATTTGAGGAAATAATGCTGAAAGCTCCCCCCATTTTGTTTTTTTGAGACAGCGTCTCAAGTTGTTGCCCTCGGTACAGTGCCATGGCATCACAGCTCACAGCAACCTGAAACTCTTGGGCTTAAGTGATTCTCTTGCCTTAGCCTCCCAAGTAGCTGGGTAGCTGGGACTACAGGTGCCCACTGCATTGCCTGGCTATTTTTATTGTTGCGGTTATCATTGTTGTTTTTTAGCTTGCCTGGGCAGGGTTTGAACCCACTAGCCTCAGTGTATGTGGCCAGTGCCCTACCCACTGAACTATGGGCACCACCAAAGCACCCCAAATTTGATGAAAGAGATAAATCTACAGATTCAAAAGTGATGAGTCAACCCAAAATAGGATAAACCTAAGAAAAATTTATGCCAAAATATATCACAATTAAACTTCTGAATAAGAGGGCAAAGCAAAGCAAAGTTTGAAAGCAGTCAGAGAGAAAAAAAATGTGTTATAGTCTGCCTTGGCGCCTGTGGCTCAACGGGCTAAGGTGCCAGCCACGTACACCTGAGCTGGCGGGTTCGAATCCAGCCTGGGCCCGCCAAACAACAATGATGGCTGCAACCAAAAAATGGTCAGGTATTGTGGGAGGCAGAGGCAGGAGACTTGGGAGGCAGAGACAGGAGACTCACTTGAGCCCAGGAATTGGAGGTTGCTGTGAGCTGTGATGTCAGAGCACTTTATCCAGGGTGACAGCTTGAGGCTCTGTCTCAAAAAAAAAATTAAATTAAAAAAAAAGTGTTATAGTCAAATACCAATTAGAATGGCAAGTGAATTTGTCGTCTCAAACCAATGAGTCCAAAATGATGTGCAATAAGATTTGTCAAGTACCATAAATTCTATGTCTGGAAACAATATCTTTCAGGAATGAATAACGTAAGACACATATAACCTGTAAGCATGGCTAAAAGATATTTTTCTAAACAAAAAGAAAATGACAGCAGGAGGATCAGGACTTCGGTAAGGAAAGAAGAATGTTGGAATGGGTAAAAATGGTGGAGGAGTATAATAGACTATTCTCATAGGATTCTTAAATCATATTTAATGATTGAGACAAACATTATAACATTACTGAACATAACACTCCATGTACAGGAAATGCTTAAGACAGTTACGTGTAAAAAGTGGACAGAGTAGGTAACCTAAATGGAAATACATTTCCTACACTTAAGTCAGAGTGATAAAAGGTAGATACCAGTAGACTGTAATAAGTTACGTTTGTAGTTTGTGATTCCCATAGCAACCACTAAAAAGATTATACAAAGTGATTCTCAATGATGAAATATTGAAAAATATTCAAGTAACCTTCAGGAAGGCGAAAAGGATAAAAAGAGAGGGAATTAGAGAAAATAAATAATAAAATGGAGACTTAAGCTCTAATTGATCTAAACACACCAATTAAAAGATAGAGATTGAAAAAGTAGATAAAATTCAACAATATGATGTCTATAAAAAGTCTACTTCAAATAGAATGATAGAGGTAGGAATTATGGTTTAAATTGTGCCCTCCCCCCAAAAAAGATACGTTTGGGTCCTAACACCCAGTACCTCAGCATGTGACCTTACTTGGAAATAAGGTTATTGCAGGTAGAAGAGTTAAGAGTATGGTGGGGCTAAACAAATATGTGACTGATGCTCCTATAAAAAAGATGGCCATAAGAAGACAGAGACACAGGGAGAATACCATGAGAGGACAGAACCAGAAATTGGAGTTATGCTGCCACTGCCAAGGAAATGTGTACAGCTATCACAAACTGTAAAAGGCAAGAAAGGATACTCCCTTATAGAATTTGGACAGACTGTGACCTGGTCAACCTTCATTTCATATTTTTTTTACTTCATAACTGTGAGAGACTGAATTTCAGTTGTTTCAAGCTACCTAGTTTGTTGTACCTTTTAAAATCAGCCCTAGTGGCTCGGCGCCTATGGCTCAACGGGCTAAGGCACCAGCCACATACACCTGAGCTGGCGGGTTCAAATCCAGCCCAGGCCCGCCAAACAATGACGGCTGCAACCAAAATAAAGGCCGGGCGTCATGGCGGGTGCCTGTAGTCCCAGCTACTTGGGGGGCAGAGGCAAGAGACTTGCTTGAGCCCAGGAATTGGAGGTTGCTGTGAGCTGTGATGCCACAGCACTCTATCCAGGGTGACAACTTGAGGCTCTGTCTCAAAAAAATAATAAAAAATAAAAAATAAAATCAACCCTAGAAAATTGCTAACAGTAGATTAGGATGAAAAAGATACACTATGCAAAAAATTAAAAAAAGAAAAGGCTGAAGTGGCTATATTAATATCTGATAAAGGGACTTCATAGCAAAGAAATTACTGGACACAAATAGTTACATTACATAATGATAGAAGAATCAATCCACAGTAAGACATAACAATCCTATGTTTATATGCCAAACAGCAGCACCTTACAATGCATAAAGCAAAAACTGATAGAGCTGAAAAGAGAAACAAACAAATCCACAATTATACTTGAAATTTCAAAATCCCCTTCTCAGTAAGACAGGGAGCTACCAGATAAAAAAATCAAGGGTATAGGAGAACTGAGCAATATCATCAGATGACAAGGTATAATTTATGTAATTGCTGTGTATAGAACTTTTCATCCAACAATAACAAAATATACATTTTTTAGAAGCACCCATGGAGCAATAATTGAGACAGACCTTACACAGGGCCATAAAATAACTCTCCACAAAGTTAAAATAATTGAAATAATGTAGAGTATATTCTCTGACCATGATGGAATCAGATTAGAAATCAACAACAGAAAAACAGCAGGAAAATATACAAACATTAGAAATTAAACAACATACTTCTCGATATTCCTTCGACTAAAGAGGAAAGCTCAAAGGAAATTTGAAAAGATATAGAACTAAATGAAAATAAAAACAGAGCATATTAATATATTTGGGATGTAGCTAAAGCAGAGAGGGAAATTTATAGCACTAAATGCTTACATTGGAAAAGAGGAAAGGTCTTAAATCAATAATATAAGCCTTACCTCAAGAAACTAGTGAAAGAAGCACAAAATAAACCCAAAGAATGCAGAAGGAAAGAAATGACAAATATAAGAGGATGGATTGATGAAACTGACAATAGGAAAATCAATAAAACCAAAAAATTAGTTTCTTTTAAAAAAATCAACAAAATTGATTAATCTCCAGAAAAATTAAAACAGTAAAGACATAAATCACCAATATCAGAAATGAAACAATAATACCACCACATATCTTGTGTAATTAAAAAGAAAATAAGCTAACCCTAGAACAAATGGGCCTAACAGACATTTATAGCACATTTATACCCAAACCATTGATTATACATTCTTTCTATCAGCAAGCACATGGAATATTCTCCAAGATTGACCACATTTTAGGCCACAAACCATGACTCAACAAATAAAAAAAAATCAAAATTATGCCATGTACCTTCTCAGATCACAGTGTAATAAAAGTGGAAATCAACACCAAAAGAAGCACCCAAATTTACACAAAGTCATAGCCATGAAATAAGCTGAACAATTATTGGATCAATGGTGAAATTCAGATGGAAATCAAAAGATTCCTCAAACTGAATAAGAAAGGGGACACAAGTTATCAAAATCTGTGGGATTTAGCAAAAGCAGTCCTAAGAGGGAAAGTCATAGCCTTAAATTCCTACAACAAAAAGACAAAAAGATCACAAATTAACAATCTAATGACATGTCTAAAGTAACCAAAAAATGAAGAGAAAATGAAATCCAATGCCAAGAGAGAAAAATAAATCACCATTGTCAGAGCAGAACTAAGTGAAATGAAAAACAAGTAAATAGGGCAGCGCCTGTGGCTCAAAGGAGTGGAGTGCTGGCCCAATATGCTGGAGGTGGCAGGTTCAAACCCAGCCCCGGCCAAAAACTGCAAAAAAAAAAAAAAAAGAAAAAAAGTAAATAATTCAGAAGATCAATGAATAAAAAATTGGTTCTTTGAAAAGATAAACAAAATTGATAGACCTCTTGCTAGTTTAACCAGGAATAGAAGGGAAAGGACCCTAATAAAGTCAATCAGAAATGAAAAAGGAGGTATTACAACTGATACCACAGAAATAAAAAATATCATCTGTGAATACTATGAAAATCTCTATGCACATAAACTTGAAAGCATAGAGAAAATGGACAAATTTCTGAAATCACACAACCTAAGACTCGATGAGAAAGAAATAGAATTCCTGAATAGACCAACAATAAGCAATGAGATTGAAGCAGCAATAAAAAATCTTCCAGCAGGGCGGCACCTGTGGCTGAAAGGAGTAGGGCATTGGCCCCATATGCCAGAGGTGTTGGGTTCAAACCCAGCCCCGACCAAAAACTGCAAAAAAAAAAAAAAATCTTCCAACAATAGCTGGCATTGTGGCAGGTGCCTGTAGCCCCAGCTACTCGGGAGGCTGAGGCAAGAGAATCGCCTAAGCCCAGGAGTTGGAGATTGCTGTGAGCTGTGTGACGCCACGGCACTCTACCAAAGGCGATAAAGTGAGACTCTGTCTCTACAAAAAAAAAAAAAAATCTTCCAACAACAAAAATGCCCTGAACTAGATGGATTCACAGCTGAATATTATTAGACCTACAAAGAAAAGTTGGTACACATACTACAAAAATTGTTCTATAGCTAGCATCAGGAAGAAAGGAATTGGGGCGGTGCCTGTGGCTCAGTGAGCCAGGCGCTGGCCCCATATACTGAGGGTGGCGGGTTCAAACCCGGCCCTGACCGAAGTACAACCAAAAAACAGCCAGGTATTGTGGCGGGCACCTGTAGTCCCAGCTACTCGGGAGCTGAGGCAAGAGAATTACTTGAGCCCAGGAGTTGGAGGTTACTGTGAGCTGTGACGTCACAGAACTCTACGGAGGGTGACCAAGTGAGACTCTGTCTCTACCAAAAAAAAAAAAAAAAGGAGGGAATCCTCCCCAACTCATTCTACAAAGCCAGTATCACCTTGATACCAAAGCCAGGAAAGGACACTACAAAAAAACAGAACTGCAGACAGATATCTCTTATGAATATAAATGCAGAAATCCCCAATAAAATTCTAGCAAATTGAATTCAACAGCACATTAAAATTAATAAATAAATTACCCAACTGAGCTTCATCCCAGGGATGTAAAAATGTTTCAACATATGCAAATTGGTAAAAGTGATTCCCCAGAGAAACAGAAGTGAAAATAAAGATCGTATGATCATCTCAGTAGTTGCAGAAAAAACATTTGACAAAATTCATCACCCATTCATGATAAAAAAATAAAGCCCTCAATAAACTAGCCATACAAGGAACATATCCAAATATTATGAAAACCATATCTGCCAAACCCACAGGCAAGATCATACTGAATGGGAAAAAGCTGAAAACATTCCCTCTAATAACTGAAACAAGACAAGGATGCCTAGTGTCACCACTTCTATTCAGCACAGTGTTAGAAGTCCTACCCATAGTGATCAGGCAAGAAAAAGAAATAAAGGGTATCCAAATTGGGAAAGAGGAGGTAAAACTATCACTGTTTGCTAATGACGTGATCCTATACTTAGAAAACCCCAAAAACTCCACCTACAGACTCCTAGAATTGATTAAAAAAAAAACTCACTTCAAGTCTCAGTACAAAATCAATGTACACAAATCACTAGCATCCCTATACACCAATAATAGTGAAGCTGAGAGTCAAAGACTCAATGCCATTCACAATAGCTACAGATAAAGCAAAATATCAAGGAATATACTTAACCAAGGAGGTAAAAGATCTCTACAAAAATGACTATGAAGCACTAAGAAAAGAAATTGCAGGGAATACAAATGAAAAAACATACCATGTCCATGGGTTAGTAGAAAAAACTTTGTTAAAATGTCCATACTACACAAAGTGACTTACATATTCAATGCAATTCCAATAAAAATACTAAAGTCAGATTTAACAGATCTAGAAAAACTAATTCTATACTTTGTTTGAAACCAGAAAAGAGCCTGAATAGCTAAGGCAATCTTAAGCAAAAACAAAAAGAGAGGCATCACATTACCAGATTTCAGACTATACTACAAGATGATAGTAACCCAAACAAGACAGTATTGGCACAAAAATAGAGACATCAGCTAATGAAACAGAATTTAAAAATTCAGATATAAAACCATCCACATACAGCCAATTGACAGTTGACAAAGTTGGAGAAAAGAATCCCTATACAATAAATGGTGCTGGGAAAATTAAATGGTCACATGCAGATGAATGAAATAGAGATCTGTATCTGAAATAAAGATCTGTATCTTTTACCACTCACAAAAATTAATTCAGGAGGGATAAATGACCTGTACGTAAGGCATAAAACCATAAAAATTATAGAAGAAATTGCTGCAAAAACTCTTCTAGATACCAGCCTAGGTAAAGGATTTATGAAGAAGACCCCAATGTCAATCACAGCAACAACAAAAATAAGTGAATGGGACTTGATTAAATTATGAAGCTTCCTCACAGCCAAGGAAATAATCAACACAAAAAATAGACAACCTACAAAATGGGAGGAAATTTTTCAAGCTATACTTCCCATCAAGGGCTAGTAGCCAGAATCTGCAAAGAACTCAAACAAATCAGCAAAAAACAAAAATCAGGGCAGTGCCTGTGGCTCAACGGAGTAGGGCACTGGCCCCGTATGCTGGGGGTGGTGGGTTCAAACCCAGCCCTGGCCAGAAACTGCAAAGAAAAAAAGAAAAAAAAATCAAACAACCCCTTCTAAAAGTGGGCAAAAGGCCTCGGCACCTGTAGCTCAGTGGCTAGGACGCCAGCCACATACACCAGAGCTGTTGGGTTCGAATCCAGCCTGGGCCTTCCAAACAACAATGACAACTACAACCAAAAAATACCTGGGCATTGTGGTGGGTACCTGTAGTTCCAGCTACTTGGGAGGCTGAGGCAAAAGAATCGCTTAAGCCCAAGAGTTTGAGGTTGCTGTGAACTATGACACCATGGCGTTCTACCCAGGGCAACAGCTTGAAACTCTGTCTCAAAAAAAAAAAAGTGAGCAAAAGTAATGAACAGAAGCTTTTCAAAAAGAAGAAAGACAGGCTCATCGCCTGTGGCTCAAGCCGCTAAGGCGCCAGCCACATACACCTGAGCTGGCAGGTTCGAATCCAGCCTGGGTCCGCCAAACAACAATGACAGCTGCACCCAAAAAATGGCCGGGCGTTGTGGCAGGTGCCTGTAGTCCCGGCTACTTGGGAGTTAGAGGCAGGAGACTCGCTTGAGCCCAGTAATTGGAGGTTGCTGTGAGCTGTGATGCCACAGCACTCTACCCAGGGTGACAGCTTGAGACTCTGTCTCAAAAAAGAAAAAAAGATAGACAAATGGCCAATAAACATATGAAAACATTTTTGATATCACTAATAATCAGGGAAATGAAAATTAGAACCACAATGAACTATCACCTCACCCTAGTGGCTTTTATTAAACAGTCCCAAAATAATAGATGCCTGCACACATGCAGAGAGAAAGGAATGCTTCTAAACTGTTAGTGGGACTGCAAATTAGTACAGCCTTTATGAAAAACAGTATAGTGATACCTCAAAAACTAAAAGGAAAAAGGAAAAAGAAAGGATGACAAAAGTAAAAAACAAAAACAAACAAAAAAAAAACAACACAACTAAAAGTAGACCAATCATTTGATCCATCAATCTCACTACTGGGTATCTATTCAAAGGAAAGAAGTCATTTTATCACTTCTCTGCCTTTTGACTAAGATCAAGGTGAAAAGAAGTCTTTTTATCAAAAAGACACCTGCACTTGAATATTTATTGCAGCACAGTTAATAATTACAGAGATGTGGAATCAACCCAAATACACATTAATTCATGAATGGATTAATAAAATGGTATATGTATACCATGGAATACTACTGAGACATGAAGAAGAATGACTTAACTCTTTTGCAACAATTTGAATGGAACTAGAGACCATTATTTTAAGTGAAGTATCTAAAGAATGGAAAAAAAACACCACATGTGCTCACTATTAAATTGGAAGTAACTGAAGAACATGCATATATATATATATATATATTTTTTTTTTTTTTTTGAGACTGAGTCTCACTTTGTAGCCCTTGGTAGAGTGCTGTGGCATCATAGCTCACGGTAACCTCAAAGTCTTGGGCTCAAGAGATTCTCTTGCCTTGGCTTCTCAAGTAGCTGGGACTACAGGCACCTGCCACAGTGCCCGGCTATTTTTATAGACAAGATCTCGCTCTGGCTCAGGCAGGTCTTAAACCTGTGAGCTTAGGCAATCCACCCACCTCAGCCTCCCAGAGTACTAGGCCTGAGCCACCATACCTAAAACATGCATATTCTTAGATTGAAGTAAAACTTAACAGAAATCAAGCAGAGGGAAGAGGGAAAGAGGGGGTGGGCAAACACCTACCTAATGAGTACAATGAACACTATCTTGGTGATGGGCACACTTATAATCCTGACTCATGCATTATAAAAGTGATCCATGTAACCCAAAATATTAATATTTATGCCTGCTTAATGTTTTGAAATAAAAAAGAAAAGAGAATAGCACAACCAACTTTACATCCATAAGTTTGACAATTTAATAAAAGAAATGAACCTATTTCTTGAAAATAGCAAAGTATCAAAACTCAAGCAAAATAAAATCTCTTAATGAAGATATCTCCAGGTCTAGATGATTTTTACTGGAGATACCTTTTAAGAAGAATTATGAAGAGGAGAAGGAGGAAGAGAAAAATTAACACTCTTTTTTTTTGTTTGTTTTGTTTTGCCATTTTTGGCCAGGGCTGGGTTTGAACCTGCCCCCTCCGGCATATGGGCCTGGTGCCCTACTCCTTTGAGCCACAGGCACCACCCAAAATTAATACCAATTTTACAGTCTCTTTAAGAAAATCTCAGAAAATAAAATAAAAAGAAAATCTCAGAAGAAGGAATGTTTCTCAATTCATTTTATGATACTAGTATTACCATTATACCAAAATCAGGAAAAGAAAACAGGAAAAAAGAAAACTACGTACCAATCTCTCATGAAACCAAATGTAAAAATCTCCAAAGAAAATTAGCGAATTGAGCCCATCAAGCATTTTGGTGAAGTGGGATTTATTGCAGTTATATAAAATTGGCTCAGTACTCAAAAATCAGCCAATATCCTCCATCATGTCTGACTAAAGAAGAAAAGCCATATTTTCATATCAACTAATACAAAAGAACTATTTGACAAAACCTAACATCTTTTCATGATTAAAAACTCTTAGCCAAATAGAAAGAGAGGGGAATTTCTTCAACTTGATAATAAGCACCTACAAAAAATGTAGAGCTAACATCATACTTAATGATGAAGGACTGAATACTTTTCCTCTCAGATTGGAAATGAGGAAAATATGCCTGCTCTCGCTACTCTTATTCGACTTAGTACAGGAAGTTCTGGTCACTACAATAGGCAAGACAAAGAAATAAAAGGAATAGCAATTGAATAGGAAGAAAAAATATCCCCGTTTGCAGATTACATAATTATTTATTTAGAAAAATCCAAGAAGTCTATCTTTTAAAAAATCTTCTAGAACTGATGTATGAGTTTAGCAAGGTCCTAGGATGCAAGATGAAAAGACAGACATCTCCTTTCAATATACAAACAATGAACATGTAGAAACCAAAATTAAAACACAATACTATTTACAATTGTTCAAGAAAAAAATTAATGTTTAGGCATAGACCTAAGATAATATGTGCAGAATCTTTATTCTGGAAATTACAAAATGTTGATGTAAGAAATCAAAGAAAACAACTGATGAAGAAATATATTGTGTTCATGAAATGGAAATAGAAAATATAATAAAGATGCTAATTCTCCCTAAATTGATCTGTAGGTTTAATGTATTATCTATCAAAATCCCGGCAAAATTTTCCATTAGATAAGCTTATTCTAAAATTTTAGTGGAAAGGCAAAGACCCTAGCATAGCTAAACTAATTCTATGAAGAACAAAGTGGGAAGGATCATTGTACCTGACATTAAGGCGTACTGCATAATTGCAATAATCAAGACAGTGTGGTAATGGCTCAGTGACAGACATATAGCTCAATGTGAAATAGAGAACACAGAAATAGAGCCACACTAATATGCCAAACTGATCTTTGACAAACGTACAAAAGCAATTTGACAAATGGTACTGGAGAAATTGGACATTTATAGGCAAAAAAATTAACCTCGACCTAAGTCTTATACTTTATATAAAAGCTTAGCTCAAAATGTATCACAGAGTTAAATGTAAAATGCAAAACTATAAACATTTTAGAAAAAGCACTGACTAGTTTCTAGAATTTATAAAGAACTTTTAAAACTCAGCCATAAGGCAGCGCCCATAGCTCAGTGGGTAGGGTGCTGGCCACGTACACCAAGCTGGCAGGTTCAAACCGGCTCAGGCCAGCTAAAACAACAATGATAACTGCAACAAAAAAATAGCCTGGTGAGTGGCACCTGTACTCAGTGGGTATGGCACCGGCCACATGCTCCGAGGCTGGCAGGTTCAAACCCGACCTGGGCCAGCGAAAGCAACAATTAAAACTGCAACAAAAACAACAACCAAAGGAAAAAAATAGCTGGACATTGTGGTGGGTACCTGTAGTCCCAGCTACTTGGGAGGCTGAGGCAAGAGAATCACTTAAGCCCACGTGTTTGAGGTTGCTGTGAGCTGTGATGCTACAGCACTCTACCCAGGGTGACAGCTTGAGACTCTGTCTCAAAAAAAAAAAAAAAACAAAAATACTCAGCCCTAAAAATACCCAAATAATACAATTCTAAAATGGATATAACATGAACGGAGATTTTGATGACAAGGATATACAGATGATAATAAGCACATGAAAAGACATTTAACATTACTATCCATTATGAAATGCAAATTAAATGATAATGAGATATCACTACACATCTATCAGAATGGCTAAAATTAAAAATTTTAACTATATGAAATGCTGGCAAGGAGGTAAAGTGGAATATTAATAATTTGCAGGTGGAAATTGGAAAATGGTACAGTCACTCTGGAAAACAGTTTGGCAGATTTAAAAAAATACAAACCTTCAATTACCATACAACCCAGCAGTTCTACTTTTGGGTGTTTAACCCAGAGAAATGACCATTCATTTTCACATAAAACTTGTATGCGAATCTTCACAAAAGCTTATTTGTGGCTCAGCACCTATAGTTTAGTGGCTAGGGCACCGGCCACATACACCAGGGCTGGCGGGTTGGAACCTGGCCAGGGCCTGCCAAACAACAATGACAACTACAACCAAAAAATAGCCTGGCATTGTGTTGGGCGCCTGTAGTCCCTCGGGAGGTTGAGGCAAGAGAATATTTTAAGGCCAAGACTTGGCGGTTTCTATGAGCTGTGACAATATGTCATTCAACCTAGAGCGACATAGTGAGACTCCGTCTCAAAAAAAAAAAAAAAAGCTTACTTGTAACAACCCCAAACTGAAAACAACCCAATGCTCTTCAAAGGGTAAATGAATAACCAAACTGTGTCATAATCATGAGATGGAATTCTACTCAACAACAAATAAGAATAAAATATTGATGCATGCAACAACATGGATGAATCTCCAGGGAATGTTGCTGAATGAAAATGCCAAATGGTTACATATCAGATGATTCCATTTAGATAACCTTGCTGAAATGCAAAATATAGAAAGGAAAAAAGATTAATGACTGCCCGGGGTTAGGGATGTGAGGTCAAGGGCAATAGGTAGGAGGAAAATGAGTGTGACTATAAAAGGGCAACACAAGGAATTCTTATGGTGCTAGTATTATTCTATATCTTGATTGTATCATTGTCAGTGATCTGGCTGTGATATTGTACTGTAGTTTTGGAAGATGTTATTATTGAGAAAAACTGGGCAAAAGCTATATAGGATCTCTTCCTATTATTTCATAAAACTGCATGTGAATCCATGATGATCTCAAAATATGAAATTGAATTAAAAAATTCATTATATTGTACCATTTGAGCCTTACAAAATCATATACACACATAAAATTATCTAATGGATATGGAGCCCACCCTTTTGTCGGACCCACCGTCCACTAGTGAGGTTCTGAGGAGGGAGCGCTGGGATGAAATAACACACACACACACACACACACAGGGTAATGGACTCAGTCAGGCTGAGACTGAGAC